>CAOGCB010588620.1:0-15984 GCA_948266635.1 Cnidoscolus chayamansa | reverse complement strand
GCCGGTGCGAGAGAGATCACCGACAACGAGCGACATAATGCACGCATCAAGGTGGAGGGCAAAAATAACCAAATGATCCCACACCCCAAAAAGAGGGATACAGAGACAGTGTATGGATTGGGCTTCACAATTTTGTGATTTCGGGATTGTGCAGGTATGAGACTGTACACTTGAGAATAGCTTAAGAGATTTGATAGGTCCTAGCTATATCAACCAGGTGCACCTTCCTTTTCGAGAGCCTTTCCGTAAAAACTCCATGGTTAAGCGTGCTTGGCCTGGAGCAATTATAGGATGGGTGACCTTCTGGGAAGTTCTCCCAGAAAGCATGTGAGTAAAGACAAAGCATGTTGAAAAGGATATATATTGGTTTGTAGCAACAGTCGTCTGTCAAATTTCGGGTGTTACAACTCTATTAAGATCGGACAACGAAGAGCAAGAAACGCTGAGACGAGTAGGGTAGGTGGCAAATGGATCAGAAATGTAGAGACAAAAATCGCAACTAGAATGTAGATTTGAACTACCCGTTGAGTCTCCACCACCATCAAACTGTCCATCCACTCATCCGAATCGAACTCAACTCTAGCCCTAGCACCAAAATCCAAAAACTTGAATCCAGTGGAGTGGTGCTCCATCAGGGGGTACTAAAACTCGGGTTCTTCAGTAACTCCGCCAGGAGGAACATAAAAGGGATCAGCGAAAGTGAACCTGGAGATCCTAGCAAAACCAAAATTGGGATTAGTAGACACTGTATGTGGCAGGGATTTAGAGGGAAAGAATTAATACCTAAAAGTTGCTATTGCTGGTGGTGATGCTGATGCTGTTGCTATTTTTGCTTGATAACTTATTGGGCTATTGCCATTAGATTTCCACTATCATCAGACATATATGCCATTCTCCGGCCAAAATATCACTGAAAAACAAACTACACTGAAGCTTTATATATTTATTAAAAAATTAATTTAAAAAATAATTATTAAAATATTTAAAATTTGGGATTAATAGAATAATTTTTATCGGCGGTCATTGAACTTTGGTGTGTTCTTCATTGCGATCATTGAACTTTGGTGTGTTCTTCATTGCGGGTCACTGACCTTCTGATCCATCGTGTAAAGTATTTTTTTTAATTTAAATCTAACTAAGCAGCCACGTGTGCAAGAAAATGGAGGGTTTGACGGTCTCTAATGGCAATGACCGTTTAGAAAAGAAAAACAAAGTTCAGTGACTTTGGTGAGACTTTTTAAAGTTTAGTAACCGTAATGAAGAACCCGCCAAAGTTCAGTGACTTTGGTGAGACTTTTTAAAGTTTAGTGACCGTAATGAAGAACCCGCCAAAGTTCAATGACAGCGAGTAAAAATTACCCCCTAAATGGCCACCTCTTTCTTTTTTTCTAATTTAATTTTTTTTCGCTTTATGGGTCGATCCACTTTTCATTTAATTTTTTTTTTCATTTTTTTTTCTTTTCTCTTTTTTTTTATTTTCTTTTTCTTTTATTTAATTTTATTTTTTTTCTTTATTTTCTTTTATTTTTTTACTTTCTTTTTATTTTCTTTTTTCTTTTTTTTATTTTTTTATTTTATTTATTATTATTTTTTCATTCTTTTTTTTTTCACTTCCTGCACTTGTAGTGTTTCTCTTAGCCTCACACTCTGACACATTTTACATCATTTTACATAATCTATATTATGAATTTAAGTTCTTAATTATAGCCTAATTAGGCACCTAATCTCTAGGCTCTAATAAGCGTACGTGACATTAAAACATCATATTTATCATTGATTTCAATTATTCATTGAGGATGTGAATGATGAAAAAATATGATTATGTTATGGAATATGATGATATTTGATATGAGATAATTGTTTATCGATGCTCATAGTTTAAATTATTGTTATGCATTCTATTTTGTATTATGCGTAACTTACTGAGTAGTTGTACTCAGTGTTTACCTTTGATGAACACAGGTGAGAGTAGCAAGCAAAATCAAAGCGATTAGTAGATGCGTTTAACATCGAGATTCCAAAGGTATGCTTATGACATACATCCTGAAGCTATCTTATTTTGTGTATTTTGTATATTGTAACTATCACAGTAGAGTAAATGGCAGTAAATGTATAAGTTAAATATACAGGTTGTGTGAATCAAAATGATAACTCTGATATGCATGTATATTTATGTAAATATAACTATGTATATATTTTATACATCCTCTGTATTTCTTTATAATCAACGTATTTTATTATGACTTATATTAAAATTTAATAACATTAAATTGATTGGTTCGATTATTTTTTAATGATGTTTGAAAAAAATTATAGAGCAACAATATGATGTAATTCCTTACATATTGATTTAGTGATTTCCGATGTCTTAGTGGAAAGTCATTAGTTAGTCTATGGGAGAAATGTCCCATGAGGGCGTGACAATGGCGATGTTCAAAGTTAACATGTGCATGCTTATTTTAAGAACAAGTACATTGAAGACCGGATAGTGACATTTTCATCTTTGTCATGAAAAACTCACATCATATAAGTTGTGCATTATCGTTAGACTTAAGATTATCAAGGATACCTTAAGTATATAAGTTACACTTTGACTCAAAGGCTTGATGATTCGTAAATGTGAAGTCTCCATAGACAAGAGATTGGGTATAATTATAATACTTGAAGGAAATTGAGTGATCAACAAAGGATTCACCGATCCCAAATATAGTAAGGATTCTATTATATCAAAAACTTAGAAAAAATTCTATAGCCGTAGTAGAGTCCTAACATGAGTATGACTCATATGGCTCAATTAGAATAATGATTCTAATCATCGAGGGTTTTACAAACATGAAACCATGGACACAAAGGGTCACATCAATGGAGAGTTTGAATGTGATCGTGAAAGGACGTATTGCACATTAACCGTATATGGAAGGGTATTATGGTCAAACCACATTTGACCTTTTAACACCTTTAGGGTCTCGATGCCACTCGTGATCTGTGCATATGTTAAATTCATTAAACATGAATTTATAATTTACAGATGTTTAAATCAAATATTTATTGCCTTGGTGGGCTGGAAGCCCAATGGGTCACACACATAAAGAGGAATGCAAGTAAAAAAGGACAAGTTTAAATGACATAAGATGTCATTAGGTCTATTCATGAGATGAGTTGGGGCCTTTTGGAAATAAGGAAGGAGGAACACAAATGGATTTAAGCATAAGACTTGTTAGGGCTTAAGTGTTGGGCTCTGGATTATGTTAAATGATGGGCCTCTTTAATGAGATTAAGTAGACCTAACTCGTACTAAACTCAAACCTAATTCACTTCGGTTAACATTTAGGCCTGCCACCCATATAAAGTACATTAAGTGGCCAACGAAAACATGTGAAAAACGTTCAAAAAAAAGGAGATTCAGTCGCACAAGAGACTGAATCACAAGTGGTGGCAGCTTCCACTCAAGGAAGCCCCTCCTTCTTCATCCTTCTCATCGACTTCCACAAAGCAAATGCAGTCAATTGGCACTTGTTCGATGCCCTTTGAAGCTTCCAAGCATCCTTTATGTGGATCAACATTGGAGGTGATCCTACGAAGGATTATTGTGGTTTATTATAACCCGATAACGAATGAAAAATAAATAATAAGGGTGTTTCGCCAATTATATGTAAGTCTTGGTAAACCCCCTATGTAACATCCCTAACTATGTAACCCTAGATAGAAAATATAAATTTATTATGAATAAATGGAACAATAAATGTTTAATATGTGTTAAATTTATTAGGTGCAATTTAAATAAATATTATAATATGATAGTAACTAAAACTTTAGATGGAAACACTAATATACAAATAACAGTGAAAGAAGAGTAAAGGAATAAGAAGGTTCGGTTATGGACATTATAGAAAGGAGGTGTCTCGGTCAAAGTATGGCAGAGACATGGTGAACCGAGAAATGTTAATTTGGGATGAGAAATGGATTGGTGTGAAGACTATGACGAGAAAGAGGGAGAGAGAGATGGTGTCTCAATTGATGTTGGCGAGAAAGGAATAAGGAGGAAGATGTGTCTTGTCTTAAGTAAGGAGTCAAGGAGAGAGATGGGAAAAGAGAAGGTCATGGTTCGGTTTGGAAAAGGATAAGAGAAGTATGACCAATTCTTATACCACTTGATCATGCATGACTCACGATCAAAGTGGGCAAGAAAAGAGGAAGGATTGATTAAGAATGGTTCGATCAAGGATGGGTTATCTCTATTAGGAAAGGAGGAAGGCAAGTTATGAAATGGTACATTTGTGAAAGGTTCAACTATGTTGTTTAATTAATATGTATCTCAGTTGGGACAAAATGGTTAAGTGAGTTTTAGTGGGATTTAAATATAGACATTAAATATTAACTACATATTAAGAGGTGTTGATTCATCTTGGCCCTCCATTTGTCATTGTTGACCCTATAAAGAGAAAATCTAGTTTGATGATAACAAAACTTAATGAAATGTACTAACAAGACTTTCTAGAATTTCAGATCAAGTGTAGAAAGCAAATCAAAAGGATGAAGAAATAGAAAAAAGCATGAAAGTGAGAAACATCTTGAAGATCTATGAAGACATGAGAACTAGGCCAAAACATGTATGAGAATTGAGACTATGCTAATGATTTCTCATACATTAAAATGTTTTTCTTATGCTTAAAATATTCTTTAAGACAAAGAAAAATCAAGTTGAAATGAGCTGGAATTAGATAGCTAATTTTAACTCTAAAGCTAAAATTAGCTAACTAATTCTAGATAAAGTCATTTTTAATACACATATGAAAAATAAAATTAGCCTAACTAATTTTGCAACTACACTTTTGTACTAAAACTATTGGAAATAAAGTTAACCATTGATGGCATTGCCAAAGTAGCATTTTTCATTATTTTATTTTGTGTGATTATGTGTGTTTTTGTATTGTTTTATATGTTTCTTGTAGTTTTGGGTTAGAAAACTTCCAGGTGTTAAGTCAAGCTTTGCATTGAGGAAATCCTAGCAAAAAAAGGATTGGAAAGGTGAAATTGGGGCTGAATATTCAAAGCAGGAAGAAAGTCACGAGTGTGAATACTCGAATTTTGAGGTTCATAAAGTCAATTTTTCCGAACTGCAAACAGCCCGACCGGACCGAAGGTCTTTCGAAAAATATCCCGAAACTATACCAAAGTGGTATTAGAAATGTCCGGAAAATTACAAGGGATCCAAAGGTGTCCTCAGAATAATTTTTGGAAGTATAAAACTCCCGAAAAACGCAAAAGAGCAAAGAAAAATACCCAACTTCGACCCTCGGACTGCCAAAATGGCGGCCCGGAGCGCCAACCGGCGGGCTAAGCCGCCAGGTAAATGGGCGGCCCGAGTCGCCATCCAGCGGACCCAGCCGCCAAGAAACTAGCGGCCCAAGCCGCCGTTTGGCGGGCCCAGCCGCCAAGAAATCAGGCGGCCCGGGCTGCCCTTCAACGGGCCAAGCCGCCGAGGAACCTAGCGGCCCAATCCGCTAAAAGAAGCCAGATGGCCCGAACCGCCGATTGGCGGGCCAAGCCGCCAGAATTGGCGGCCCAAGCCGCCACACGACGCTCCAAGCTGCTAGAAATGTCGATTTTTGCCTATAAAAAGCAGCCTCCAGCTCCATTTTCGAGGTCCCGCCTTGAATTTTCGGCATCACTCTCCCTCCTCGCTTTTTTGCGATTCTTTACTGCTTTCCCTAGTGCATAAATTGTTGCATTATTATTTGACTGTGGTCACCTAATTGCTAAAATCAATTAATTAACTCAAGCTGAAGCTCCGCAGTGGAAGACTCCTGAATGAGGTACACAACACTTTCTTTAACTTTATCCTTTTAATTTTGAGTATGACATACATTATTTCTCTTCTACCCCACATTCCATAAAGCATGATCATTCACATCTTTGCTTTAATTTTATAGATCTAAGCTAAAAATGTCTGGTTAATCAATAATCAAGGTGTTTATGCTAGATCCAAATAAAATGGTAAAAATGGCCCTATTAATTCATAATTGTGATCATTAAGCCTAAATCACATTGGGTTGGCATTAAAATTGCCTAAATTCCATTTATTATTGCATATAATGCTAGATTCAGATCTGTGGGCCAAAAATGCCTAATTAACTAATGATTATGGCATATTACCCATAAATTACATAAAAGGCTAAAAATGATCCAATTAACCCATAGTTGTGTTCATGCTGCCTATATTGCATCATGTTAGCAATAAATTGCCTTAATTTTGTTTCTCTTAGATCAGTGATGTCTTGATTAGGTCCAAAAGGCTTCAGGAGATCAGATTTGGCTAAAAAAGCCCAACAAGATCAGATCCGGCCCTAAGGAATGGCCTAATAAGATTAGATTTGGCCCAAAGAGGCCCAAAATGCAGATTTGGCTTCAAAAAGCCTAAAGTTCATCAATTTGTTTAAAAGACCCAAAAATGGTCCAATGACATCAGATCTAGCCCAAAACGGCCAATGAGATCAGATCAGGCCCAAAGGTCGAAAATTCATTAAATTGGCCTATAAGGCCTAAAAATTCCCATTTTTGGCATCTTAAGCCCAAAACACATTTTTTGGCCTATAAGGCCCAAAACTCCACACTTTTGGCATCTTAAGCCCAAAACACCTTTTTTTGGCTCATAAGGCCCAAAAATACATACTTTTGGCATAATAAGCCCAAAAACCCCTTTTGGCCCATAAGGCCCAAAATTAAAGCCCTTTTAAAAAAAGGCATCCCCCGAACTACGTTGACTTTGATCCCTTGTTTCAAAAAAAAGGGTACCTAGGCACTCTTAGGAATAAACCCTAAGTGACATGTCATCATTCATCATTTGCTATCATTTTGCATTTTCTTTGACATCATTTATATCATCTTTCATCATTGTTCTCAATTTCATCACTATTAAAGTGTTAAAAGCATGAAATTAATTAAAGTCACATTGTCACCCTGCAGTTCATAACACATTTAAAATGGTTAGTTAAATGCATGACATGGTCTCGGAATCCACCTAGGGTTCGTAGACTAGGCTTTAATTCATTGGGTTGATTAATCTAGAAATTAAGTTAATTAAAATTGGAGTCATAGGGTTTTTCCTAATTTACCCTTAAATAATTAAATCAGGTGGCGACTCACACACATCTTAAGTGCATCCATCCTATTTGTATTTGCATCTGCATGTTTCATCCTATGCGAATCTGCGGGAGGGGTTCACAGTAATATTTTAACATGTACTAGGAATATTATAATATTGTAAAGTTAATGTTGAAATAAAAAAAAATTGAAACTATGGAATTATTTTAACACCACTTATCAGGATTCTTTGAGTCTCATTAAGGGGTGTTACATGAAGACTATCACAAAGTGATCCAGAAACGGCTTGAAAACTTTGTTCATGAGATCCATAAATGCAGCTGGGGCATTAGTTAACCTGAACGGTATTACAAGGAACTCATAGTGTCCATACCTCGTACGAAATGCAGTCTTTGGTACATCACTCTCTTTGATCCGTAATTGATGATAACTCGATCTCAAGTCTATCTTGGAGAAGCAACTGCTCCTACCAACTAGAATAAATTATCAATTCTCGGCAATGGGTACTTATTCTTTACGGTTATCTTGTTCAACTATCTATACTCTATACATAGCCTCATAGGTCCATCTTTCTTTCTTACAAACAGTATAAGGGCACCCCATGGTGATATAATTGGTATGATGGAACCCTTGTCAACTAACTCTTGTAATTGTTTCTTTAACTCTTTCAATTCTATAGGAGCCATCTTGTAGGGTGGGATAGAAATGGGTCTGACACCTGGTAATAATTGTATCTCGAACTTTATCTCCCTATTAGGTGGCAAACCTGCAAGGTCTGTAGGAAATACATCGGGAAACTCCATCACTACTAGCACCAACTCTAGCTCTTTCACATTCTGATATGTTGTCCTAACATAGGCTATAAATCTCTGGCACCCCTTCCTAAGCAATCTATGCACCTAAATAGAAGATATCAAACCAGTGGGCATACCTGTGGTGTCCCCCTAAAACGTGACGTATGATCCATCTGGTCTTTTAAACCTGACTAACTTGTTCCTGCAGTCCAAGGTAGCATCATGTAGTCATAACCAGTCCATACCTAGTATTACGTTGAAATTTGTCAAATCAAACACCACTAGGTCTGCTAGAAGGAACCTACCTCAATGAAAATTGGACAACAGTGACATCTTTTCTCTACTAATGTCAGAGCACATCTGGGTCCACTAACCCATAATAGACATTCCATTAGAGTAACAATCAACCTGATACTACTCACTAACCTCAGTGAGATAAACAAGTGAAAGGCATTTAGATCTAACAAAACATGAAAATGAGTACACAACAAATCCAAAGTGTATTGATATCACTGTGTTCTAGGTGTTAGCCTCCTACTGTGTCATGGTGAATATCCTAATTATGCCATAGTGATGAGGACATCAAGGTTGTACAAATTCAGGATCCAATTCAAGTTCCAGCTGGTCCGGTGATAAGAGCTTGAGCTAAAAGATTCAAAGAAGATCTAAACACCTTAGTTTGGAGAGCTTTACAACAAAAGGAAAATATGTTCACTACTAAAGATGGACAAAGGTTGGTTCTGCTCATCACATTGGATCCTGGAGAAAAACCAATCAGCCATGCGTGAACAGTACCCAGGTCGAGCTTGCGAAGGGAAGGGTCGCGCCTGCAACTAAAGCTCCAGAGCTTCTATTTCTCCTTGCGTATTTTCGAGCTCGTGAAGGAAAGGTTTGCGCTCGCGACTAAGGCTCCAGAGCTTCTATTTCTCCTTGTGCATTTTCGCACTCGTGAAGGGAAGGGTCGCGCTCGCGAATTGGACTCCAGAGTTTCTGTATAATTTTATCGCAATATCGCGCTTGCGAATTTATTAGTCGTGGTCGCGAATTTTGTTCTGTTTTGGACGATATTTATTTTTCATTAAGGATAGTTTAGGCATTTTGATTTTATTTAGAAGCCTCAGTTTGGTTTAGGTCATATTCAGCCTTATATAAGGTTTGCATACAACTTTTGTAATGAATCAACATTGAATCAATAAAAATTGTGAGAGTTTTTCTTCTTGAGTTCTTGAAGAGACTTTTATGAAATTATCAAGGGATTTCCTTGTGGTGTTCGAAACTTGACTTATCAATCAATCCTCCATCATTGATTGTGGCGTCTTCCTTATACCAAGGTTCACATCTACCATAGGTGTTGAGTCGAGGTTCCATTAAAACTTGAACGATCTTGGGATACTATCCATATTTGGTTTTGGGTTTCGTCACAGTTGTTGGCGAAGTTCGTATCACATAGGCCCTTTTGACTGAGCCCCTGAAGGTCCTGCTCCTTGACCTCTCCCCAAATCTCAACTCTGTAGAGTTATTGCAGAACTCGACCTAGCAATCGATGGAGCTACACTGCCCGTACCTGTCTGTTGTGTCTATGCTTGTCTTGTCATGTTGGGACATTTTTTGGAGAAATGACCATCTTGGCCACATGTAACATGTTGTAGTCCTAAACTTGCGACTTCCTTTATCTAGCATAAGTGGATCGGCTTGACTCGACTTTAAACTCGACCCTTTTCCCATTCTGAGCCCTGACTTGACCTTATTCTAGAACTTATTATTCTTCTTCTTAGAGCTCTTCTATTCTATTTGTTCTCCTGGGTTACAGCTGCAAGAGAGGTGATACTGAGCCTTCCTACATCTATAGCCCTAGGAACTATTAATGTTCCCTGGCATGCTGATCGAGGTGATACTACTCCCCTGATAATTGCTCTCACCTCCATCTTTTTGGCAGCATCAACTATGGCATGAAAACTTTCTCTCTTTGCTGTCATGATCAGTGATGAGTACCTGCTATGAAGTATCATGGCATACCTTCTGGCTTTCTTTATTTTTGTGTCGTATGCCTGACCCACATACTGCAATAGATAGGTAAATTGGTCCTTATACTCATCAACAATCATCTCATCAGTTTGTCAAAGTTGCTCAAACTCCAGTATTTTGAGCTCTCAGAAACTGTCTGGGAATGCCCACTCTGTAAATTCAGCAGAAAACTATTCCCAAGTCATCTGCTCTACCCTAGGCTCTATATAGACTATGTTCCATTCCTTTGCCTTCTTGCATCGGAATGTGAATCCAACCATCTATATCACTCTACTGTCATATGCTCCCAATTCATCTGTAACTATCTTGACTACCATGATATACTCAAATGGATCGACTCCCTTTTTGTACTTGGGAGCCTCCAATTTCTGTAGTTTGTCATATTTGTCTTGCCATTACTCCCCAAAGATCACCTAGGTGGCTGTGGCTAGGGCTGGCAATTCATGTTGGCAGGTCATAAATGTATCATGTCAACATACACCTATAACATTAAAATGGCTAACCCGAACATGACCCGTTTAATTAATCGTGTCAAGATATTCAACCCTAACCTGAACATGTTTATTAAACAGGTTATATGTGTTGACTCATGTAACCTATTTAAATAATTAATTTATTATTATATCATGTAACACGATGCTACACGTTTAATCCAATTAAATAAATAGTCATTTTAGTCTTATAATACAATCGATTTAATATGTTAAAATAAATTAAAATAAAATAATATTATTTAAATATATTATTAATATCTATATAACTATTATTTAAATCTAAATATTTATAAATATACTAAATTTACATATATTTATATGAAATAAAATGGATGAAATGATTTTATACTTTACAAATGTATATTTAAGATTAAAATATTAATATTTTAAATGAAATTTAATTATCTAACAAATTTAATTTAAATAAATAAATCATAATATCTATAGCATGTTTAAATGAATCAATAGAATATATATTAATCATTAACCTATTTAAATAAACGGGTCATTGCAGGTCTAATCGAGTTAAGCATATCAATTAGACCTGCATATTTATCGTGTAATAATCAGGTTAACCCATTTATGACCTAAATCTATTTAATATAAATCCAAACCCGCTTAACTACATGTCATGTCATGTAAATGGGCCATGTCAAAAATTGTCAGCTCTAGCTGTAGTGATGGGGCAATTGGTTCTGTAGTTGGTTGTGGTTCTGCTAAAACTGATAGGACTGATGGGGCTGGGTTCTCTGGTACTACCCCTAGATAGCCATAATATGGTGAGTACATTTCATAGGGTGGGTAAGGTGGATACATACCATATGAGTAAGGCATGTAGGGAGGGTAATACAGGTAGTTTTGTTGCCCTATGGTCTCACTACATGGGTAATCGTAACCACCCCATAACCATAACTCTGTGGCAGAGGTGCAAACCCGTAAGCTGATGCATCTCCCTAACCACTCGTATACCCTTCCACCCTCCTTCAACACCCATACTTCGGTTCTTATCTCTTCTTACTGTATCCTCAACTGGCAAGTCTCCCATGGATGTTCTGGAAGACTCTACACTTCCTTATTTACATCAAAGGACCTTCTGAGTCCCTTGACGTATCTCTCTGTAAGCTCTTTCTTGCTCTACGCCTCCATGTAGAGGTGTTAGGGAGATCCTCTATACCCTCATGTTTAGGAGGAACTTCTGATAAACAAGCTGATCATCGTGATCCATTCATCTTAGCTTCTGTTAAAAAGAAAAAACATATATATTATTAACATAATATTTAGTTCATATGTCACCGTATGAACTCACATAACATTTCACATAAACATCATTCATATGAATAGTAGACATGTGATCATATACTTAGCATATTCATCATCATTGCCATGATACTATACATTAACTCCCTAATGGACGTGTACACCCTATGAAGTTTGCCCTATGACATTTTATAAAAATTTTAACATTGAATGACTAGGTCCGATCTTTTGAACAATATGCTCTTATACTAAGTTTGTAATAGCCCGCTAACGCAGATTGCTACTAGTATTTGAATTTCAACCACTAGAAGGTGACCGACCTAACAAGTCGTAAACATTAATATTAACATAATCATCATTATTAACATATAATCTCACGCAAATGAAAGACTTTTGGTATAATATTAATTTAAGGAATAATTAAATTTTTGCTACAGGTGTCTTATATTATACCCGTACACATCATCGTGGTGGACAAAAACATAAGTAATAAAAATCTCAACGTAAACATTTAAAAATACATGAGATTATAAAAACATGTTCTTAGACCTTTACTCATCCTAGGGGCAAAACATATAGAAACTACATTATGGTAGCACGTTCGAGCTACCCGGTATTTTTCGATATGTCCTGCATACCTGTGAAAAAATGGCATTGGGAATCAAGGATGGGTTGGGAGGATAGAAAATAGGTAAACTATTTTGAAATAGCTTTGTGAGCAGATACAAAAAACTTAATTATAAAAACATAATTTTGTGCTCGTGAACATGCAACATCATCAAACATTTCATCTTAAGTAATATTGTCATTCCAGTTGGCATAGCCATCTTCCGAAAACTACCCGAAATATAAATATGCACCCATAAGTTCCTTTCTGCCATCTAGGTCTTACCATATTGTAATATAAACATAAATATCCCATAGAACGTCCCAATCACTATGGTGTTACTTCTGAGGGATAGTCCATGGTACATCCCGCAGGACATGCCGAAATGGACAACATGGCATACATAAAGGAACAAACCTAGGGATATCATCCATAGCCATCATCAACATAACATATGGGATCATGGGATGTCCAATACTACCTTTCACATAACATGTAATAAATGCAGTACAATATATCTTGTGATTTAATGCAAAACAACTTAAAATAGTCGTGATGCATGAGCATGACATAAACATACATTTATGTATCATAAAAATATTTAGTTCATACTACTCACTTGGAAACTTAAAAGTAGATGAAGAATCTTCGGTTTATCACTGTTGTCTTTGATTTTTAGAGTCCGGTTCTATATTTTGAACTTCAGATTAGAGACTCAATATAAACTTAAAAATATATTTAAAACATCTCATAAACCCTCCATAAAACATAGCATAAATATAGCATATTAAATTCTAACAATTTAGGTAAAATTGAACAATGGACTTTCGGCGACAGGTTTGGTGGCCAAAGGTCACCCTTACAGAGACAAAAATCTCACTTTCGGCAACAGGTTCGGCTGCCACTACTCTCCTTTGCCACCAGGTTCGGCGGCCGAAGCTGGACTTCATTCCTTCCTCTGAGTTGCTTCCCAGTTTCGGTAGCCTAAACTCCCTTTAGGCAGCTTAACTTGAATTTCGGCAGCGACCAAAACTTTCATTCTAGTATGATTTTCATGCCTAAAACCTACAATTCAACGTCAATTCATTTCTAAAATATTCCATCATCATCATTTAACTCAGCTAACATCATTTTGAACACATGCAAAAAAATTCTTCATGCATTCATTGTTTTTCATAGAAATTTCAAAATCTTACATTTTGGTTCCTTCAATCCTAAGCATGCATTTCCATTTAATTTTTCTAATATGTTTTCTAACATTTGTAAGTTCATTTAAACATACATTCATTCCTCTTGAGTTCATCATTTGGTCAATTATCTATTTTTCTCTAACTTCTTCAATTTAACCTAAACTTTAATTAAATTTATTTGTATGTTTCATTTCTATTTTTAAATCATCACATACCATTCAAACTAACTTGGTTTGAAGTCCCTAATCTTGCTGGAGATTCAAATCAACCTCCTCTTCAAGTTCTTCCTTTTTCATTCAACTTTTCTTTTCTTCTTTAATCTCCTCGTTAAATTTGCTTTCAATTGTTCTTAGATTTCTGTTTGATTTATTTGTTGAGAGAAAATTGAGAGAAGAGTAAGTTTGGCCAAAAGATCTCTTTTGGTTGGCCACCTCCATTATAAATAGTGGAGGTGGTAACATGGGTTCGGCGGCCAAACTTGACTTTTCAGGTTAACTTAGCCAAACTTCACTTTAGTTCTTAAATTTTTTCTTCTTTTCAGTATGGTTCTTACATTTTATATTCTAATCCTTTAATTTTTATAACTTAACATTTTAATCTCCAAATATTATTCTGGTCCAATTACTGAATATTTGGTTGAAAATTTAGAATCTAACGTCGGAAATATGTAAGGTATTACATTAGTGTTATTTATTTTGCAAAACATTTACTAAAATAGATTGAAGAAGTTTGTAAATTTTAAAATTTGATTAAATATATTAATGAAATATATATATATTTGTATTTTGAAATTAAAAAAATAAAAATTTTGATATAAAGACATTAGGTTTATTAAAAATAATATACACACACACCAAGCATAGGCAGGACCACTTTGGAAATTATAAAGAAATTTATCATTTTGTTATCAACATCCACAAAGAAATTTTTTAGGAGCAATAATATGTGGTCCTTCACAATGCTTGCAAAATCATGTGATACAATTTCTCTTTAAAATAATAAAACATTAGTATAATTATAATGAATATATATATATATATATATATATATATATATATAGGACCACTAATTTATATTTATTTATTATATGATTGATTTGTTAGTAAAATTTGATTCTCTTTGGCAATAATTTTTATATTTTAGTATTGAAATATTTTAATTTATTTATTAATTATGAAGTTGTGGGGTTCTTTAGCAATCAAATATATATGAGTGATAGAAACCAATAAATTTTAAGGAAAATAAATAAATAAATAAATATATAAATATTGTATTATTGAAGAATATTAATTTGTCTTTTACCCTTTTGGTCCCCTCATTAATTAGCACCAGTTCATTGCACTACAAATTCATCACCTATTATTTATACAAATATAAAGAAAAATGACATTTCTAATCTCAATTAAATTAATAAATAAGTATTTTTTATAATGATTTTTAATAAAAATATTTTTATTTTTTATTTCATTTTTAAAATAATTTTCTATTAATCTCATAAATATAAATAAATTTTCTATATAGTTACTTTATATATATATATATATATATATATATATATATATATATATGCCAATTGGATAAAATAGGTTCAATGTTTTTATGGCTTTGCATTTTAATCAAAATGATTTAATTTTAAATTTATTGGATATTATTTTAGCTAATTTTTAAATTAATATGTAAACATTAAACTTTTTATCTATGAATTCAACTTATAAATATTGAATTTATTTTATTTAAAGATATAAATGAATTAAATTAAATTAAATTTTAAAAAATTCAAATTTAACTTATAAAAAATGATACAAGCTTACACTCAGTTTAAACTCAGTTTAAACTTAAAATTTTTCAAATCTACTCGTTTAACAAATGAGGCTAAAAGTTAAGATCGAACTTCATTTATTTAGAAAATAAATCAAGTCAAATTAAAATTTTATTTATTCAATTTCTCAACCAACTCACAGAAACTTACTTTATTTACTCACTATTGTTGAGCATTAAAAAATATTAAATTTTATATATATAAATTAAAAAATTTGCCAAAACTATGAATTTTTTAGTCTTGGTATTAAAAAATTAGCTAAAATTCAAATAGACAATAAAACCCTCCCTTTTCTATGAATTTTTTAGTCTTAGTATTAAAGTTTTATTATTTTTTTATAAAAAATATTTTTCAAAAAATAATTTTTATATTTTATGATATTTAAAACACTTAAAAAAATAATTTATTTTTTACAATATAAATCATTTTAAAAAATTTTAACAATCTTGTTAACATCACATTCTTAATTTTTATATTAAACATTAAAATTAAATAATAAAAAATTTTATAATATATTTTCAGGTAAAATATTTTCTATAAAAAGTAATTTTCTTATAGTTTTGGAACATAATTGAATAAAGAAAAAAAAATCTAAGAAAATCAAAATCTAACAACATTTTAACGAATTTTAAAAAATATATAAAAGAATATATAATGGAATTACATACTGATACTTTTGCAACTCACCTTTAAA
>CAOGCB010588264.1:0-14073 GCA_948266635.1 Cnidoscolus chayamansa | reverse complement strand
GATGAAGAGTTGGATTTACTAAAGAAAGCTCAATCAATGCTTAAGAATAAATTCTCTAGTGAATAATTTTGTTGCAATAAATTTCTCTTAATTGTAAATACTCTTCTTATGAAATAAATGAGAGAATTTTTGTTTATATAGAGTCTTGATGAAAAACTAGCTATTTGAAAAGATTTGGCCTGTGAAAAGTAGATTTTGAAATAGAGTTAGCCATTCTTCTTGTATTTTAGTGAAATGTCCTCCTAAGTTAATTTTAGAACCTGGGATCGTAAAAGTAGAACTTCTAGTTTTGAAAATCTAGGTTCTACTTTTAACTCATTAGTTCTAGTTTTGTAAAACTCAAGTTTTATTTTTGGCAATCCACAGTTTTCTTATCTTTGTACATTGATTCTAATAATTAATCATACTTAACTAATATTCTTCAGATGCTTGATTCATTGTTTTAATCATCAATATGTCTTTTTCTTTTTGTCTTCATATTTTGATGTTCTTTTGTGAAAAACACATAAGTTCCTTAAGTTTTGTAATCATCAAAATATACTCTTTGAGTTCATGGGGTTAACAAACACAATCATCAATTTCTCTTAACCCATCTTGCACAATCAAATTCAACATATGAGCACAACATCTTAAATGGAAGAACTCAACCCCACAAATAAGTCTTCTTCTTGCATTTATTTGATCTTTCAACAACACAATAAATACATCGTTTGCAGAAGCATTGTCTAGTGTAACACAAAACACTTTCTTTTATATTCCCCATTCCACTAGAATAGAATAAACTTTTTTCACTCAATGCAACACCACTGTGTGGAGGAGGCATAAAAGAGAAATTTAACAATCTTTTTTACAAAACCCAACATTTATCAACAAAATGCACAGTGAGAGCCAAATATCCATCAGTAGTAATTGAAGCCCATAAGTCAGAAGTCAAGCAATTCATTCCAGGAGTTCCATCTAATATGCTTTTAATCTTATCTTATCTTTTTCCCTCTTGTACATTTTAAGAAAATCATACTTAAGAGTATTCCTAGAAATCAACGAAACGTCTAACCTCAAGTAAGAAAACAATGTTGTAACACCAACATATTCCACAAATGATAATGGCAAATCATGCATAACAATGGCAGCCACTAGCAACTCACGAAATTTCTCAACATCAAATTTTGCATGCATAATAGACATATCATGGCCCATAATCAATTGTCAAATATCACAAGTGTCTCTCCTAACACAAGTTTGAGAATGACGTCTAAGATTACATATCCTATACTTACTATCACAAATAATTATAGCTCCACATTTCTTACACTTACATCTTTGTTTCCCATCAATAAACTTCTTTGTCAATCGATGAAATAAGCTCCACACTTGAGATGTTAGCCTTCTCTTGCGCTTGCCCTTAACTTAGCTTTTGTCATCACTTTCTAATTAAATTATATCATCATCCTCTTCATTTGTTAAATCTAATGGTTCATTCATGCTATTTGATTCAAGATCCATATGAAATAATCATGATAAATATAAAGTAATTAATAAACTCATACATCTTACAAGAAAAAAAAATAGATCTATTATGCTGTAATTATTAATAGCTCTGATGAAGTCCATTTTCCACTAAGAGTCAACATTAAAAAATAAAATGTTGTGAGTGCTATTAGCCTATTACTATGATATGTCAAAGGAAGTTAATTGAATTTCGCAAAAAAAAAAAAAAAAAAAAGAAAAAGAAAAAAACACATCAAAACTTCTAACTGTGCACTATGTTGCATAATCAATTGAAGGAGTGATTACATAATGCCTCATCCCTTTGTTTTATAGTCTAAGGAAAAAGCATCACATATATTATGAGATATACATATATTTTTTTTCTGATTTGTAATTAGATTAACATGTATTTCAATTTGATATATATATTGTTCTTACACTTCAATATTGGAGGAGTTAGGTAGCAAATTTGGTGAGTTGTAGATTTGGAGGAGCTACTAATTTGCGATTTGCAAGAGAAGACTCGCAAGAGATAAGTTGTCATGCGGTTACCGAAATTAGGTTCCTAGACTAGCAAGAAATGGATTTTCGTATCGCGTTGTCACTGACTCTCATTGGCTCTTTTGTCTCTCACAGCTAAAATGATGACCTGAAGAAACTTATAGGAGATTGAAGATCGGTGGGCCATGGAGAAGCATGTGATGACATGAAAAAAAATCTCATAGGAGGTTGAAGATAGAGTGAGCATAGTAGGAGTGTGTGTCTGCCGTCTGCTTGTGATTTGGTGACAGAGTTTGAGAGTGATGACAACTAACAAATAAATTTAGGGTTTGCTTTAGGACTCATTGGTTATATTTTAATGTTTTTAAATTGTTTTTTATTTTATATATTGTTAAACTAATTAAATGATATATTAATCAAATTATTTTATTTATAAATTTAAAATTATTTTATTGTTTTTTTTAATTATCATATATAAATTTATAATTATTTATAAATTTAAAATAATTACTTTACATATAAAATATTAACTAATTACTTTATATTTTCTAGTTAATTATTTTATACACTTCATAATTGATGTTAAATAATAAATATGATATTATGATAATATATTATAATATTATACGAAATATTATTTCTTTAATTATAACATATATAATCAATTTTATATATATATAATTATATTTTTTATAACCAACATAAATTTAAGAATAATAACTCTTTTTTAGTAATTTTTTTATTAATTTAATAGATTAATTAACTTAAAAAGGGTTAAATGTAAAAAAAACCTTAATATTTTTAAAAATTTGCAATTGATCTCCTATACTTTAAAAATTATCAATTAAACCCTAGTGTTTTATAGAAAAAGTTATTAAACCCTACCGTTAATTATTTAACGGAAGAGCCACGTTATTGCCACATCATCGTCATGTTACTGTCACGTCATCGTCATGTCATCGTCATGTCACTGCCATGTAAACTAAGATGATTACTAAAAAAATCATATAATTTTTAATTTTTTACAATTTTATCCCATATTACAAATTAACAATTAAACCCTAAACTTTTTAAATTTTACTAATTCTACTACATACTTGAGAAAATGACTATTATTAAATGAGACACGGTGCAATTATATCATATTAATAAGATAATTTATAAATCAAAATTTTAAAATATTAAAAATTAATTGAAAAATAAATTAAATATTATTTTAAGAAATGAAAATTTAAAATTAATTTTATTCCACCATTGAAAAGATTATTATTTCAGTGATGTAGATATAGCATAAGTACTACTAACGACAATGCTACATTAGTCCCATTATCTTGAAAATAGTCTCTAATTCACTTCTTAACTAATAGTTGATATTTTATGAAAGTGATTTGCAGATTATTTGATAAAATAAGAGTTAGAAAATTAATTTCAAAGTTAACTAGGACGAATTACGAATATATCATCATTATATGTTGTCACCATTAATGATTATAATTTTAGTAGAATTAGTAAAAATTAAAAAGTTAAGGTTTAATTGATGATTTTATAGTGTGAGATAAAATTATAAAAAATTAAAAATTAAGGTTTTTTTGTAATCATCTTAGTTCACGTGATAATGATGTGGCAGTGACATGGCGATGATATGGCAGTGACATGATTCATCTGTTAAATAATTAACTATTTAGTTAACAATAATGTTTAATTGCTCTTTCTATAAAAAATAGTGTTTAATTGGTAATTTTTAAAGTACAGTGAATCAATTGTAATTTTTAAAAAGATTAAGATTTTTTTGGCATTTACTCTTTAAAAATATTATAAATTAAATAGTTTAACAAGAATATTGTAAATTATAAAATAATATAATATTTTAATATTTTTTAGAAATGGATTAATTAGTTCCTATATTAGATGATAAATTGATAATGATATTAGAGTCTATAAATTTAATAACATATTAACTTTTAAAATATTTTTGTAAAATTTATAATATTATATGTTAATGTAAATAAAATTTAATTATTAATTTAATAATTTAAGATGATAAAAATACATGAGCCATAACATATTTAAATGAATCAATTTAAAATAGGCTAACTTATTAATATATTTAAATAAAAGGATCATTATAGGTTTAATCGGATTAATCCAATTAGACTCGTATTTTAAACGTATCATTACAGGTTTAATCGGGTTAAGCGAGTCAACCCGATTAGACCTGCAATTTAAGTGTGTCATAAACCGATTAACCCGTTTATGACCCGAACCATTACCCACTTAACTACGTGTTGAGTCGTATTGTGTAAATAGATTGTGTCAAAATTGCCAGTTCTAGTGTTAAGTTAGGGTAACTATGGTTCAATAAAAGTAAAATCAAACCTAGGTTAGTGCAATTGTAAATTGTATGTGTAAAAGGATACAACAAGATGAGCGCATAATTTTTATGTTATGTTTTTAATTTTATGTGTATGCAAAAATGCTTAAATTGTGGTGAATATTATTGCCTTAGGTGCATAATTATATTGTGATTTAGGAAAAAATCATTAGCATGATAAATGGTATTGTAATGTTGGCTTAACTGGGTAAAAACTCGACTTTACAAATTGTTGCATACGGGCTAAACTAATGTCATGTTGTCCCATTTTGATTGTGATTATAGGGTTATTATTATTAAATGTTTTATACTTGAAAATCTTGCATAAATAACCAATAATTAATATAGAATTGCTATAACTAATATGGTAATCATCGAAAAGTTGTGCTACCAAGAAAGTACAAATTGTGATAAATTTTGCATATGAGTTTGGAATGACATAAAATTATACTAAATTGTGCATGTTGCATATGTGGATACATTAAATGATTATTTGGTATAATTCAGACATAATAGAAATGTATGTTTCTCGGTGATGCATAATGACATATAAAAAATATTTCTCAGTGATGCATAATGACATAAAAAACTATAAATGGTAATATTTGCCCTATTATACTTTAGTAGGTATCATAATTAGTATGAGGGTATGACATACTGTAGTTCTTAGTAGCACTGCTCCATATAGTTGATTTTGGGGCTATTATGGGTATCTCATCGATTTGGCTAGTTAAAGTCTTACCACACACCAATAGTTTAGGCGACTTTACTGATAGCATTTGTACTTGTTACTTACATTTCTCATATCTATATTCGAGCCTATCATAAGTTACATGGGCAAAAAAAAATGATAATGAACATGCATTTCATTATTGCAAACAGATGAAAAATCAAACACATAGAAAGGGTTACATACAACTAAAATAACGAGTCATATACAATTATTGTTACACATGCATTGGTGATTGCATCATACGAAATATATTTGCATATCATGTTATTATATATTAAAATTTATAGCATAACATGTAAGGTGATTAATATGCAGTTCATATAATGATATAATATGTTGATTGTTATGCTACTATGTTGTATTTTTTTTATATACCCACTAAGCATGTAGCTCAACACATTAGTTGGTTTCCATGAGCAGTAAAAGACAATGGAGCAATAGGAGATTCATCCATTGATCCACAACAGTAGCAGCTAAAAAACACATTATCTGGTCTATCCAGAGCTTTGACACTTTTTACTTAATTTTGGCATATACATAGAGCAGTAAATAGTTAAATAATATGGTATTTGGTTTTGTGAATTAGAATGCTATAAACATATTTTACGTGATAAGATGCTGGTATGATGATGCAGTTATATAAATTTTGGAACATGTTTAGATGTACAAGTTTGAGGGCCCTTATGTAGAGGAAACTCTTGTTGATTTTTAGTCTAATTAAGTTGACAAATTATAAAAATAAAATATTCACAAGAAAAAAATTACACATAGAAATAAATATGCAAAGTAAGGTGTAATACCCAATATTTCTCAGTTATCGAAATAAAATAATCTTAGAATATTCAGAAACTGGGCCAAAAAGTGAATAAGGATAAATATATCAAGAAAATATAGTAAAAATTAAAATGAAAGTGTAGAAAGATACTGAAAATGATAGAAATGAAAAATGAAATGCATAGAGGGGCAAAATAGTAAAATGATGGGACATGTAAGCTTAGAACCGAACCGGAGGTTCGGTATCCATGCTAAAGACCGAACCACCTCCCTTTGAAAAGGAAGATGGTCATGACAGGAGATGATTTCTCATAGAAACTGAAGGAAATCATTCGTGTTATTTTCATTAACTTTGATTCCTTATATACTAATGTGTAAATCTATAATCTTAGTAACGAACTACAACTATACAACTGAGCTATTTAAAATAATAAGATAAACATCATTCTATTTGGTAACTAATACAACTATACAAAATTAGCTATAAGATAAACATCAATATGTTTACATATTCTAACACACCCCTTCAGTGGAAGCAAAAGGCTCATGAACTTTGAGACTGGCCCTGAAGTCATTAAACAGTATGTGCGGATGACCTTTAGTAAAAATATCAGCAATTTGGTAACGAGACGGCATGTGTAAAACACGAACTTGCCCATGAGCAACTTTCTCACGTACAAAGTGAATATCCATTTCAATGTGTTTAGTACGCTGATGTTGAACAGGATTTCCTGAAAGATAAATGGCACTAACATTGTCACAGTACACCAATGTAACCTTGCAAATCGGGAAGTGTAGCTCCAAAAGTATATTACAAATTCAACAAGACTCACAGACAACATTTGCAACTCCTTTATACTCGGCTCCAGCATTGGACCTCGATAACGTTAGATGTCATTTGGATGACCAGGAAATTAAGTTATTTCCAAGAAAAACACAATAACTAGATGTGGATCACCTAGTGTCAGGACATCCACCCTAATTAGCATCTATATAAGAAATGAGATCAAACACTAAAGATTTGTACATATGTAAACCAAAATCCAGAGTGCCTTTTAAATATCGTAGAATCCGTTTAAGAGCATCCATATGAGCAGTCTTTGGATTATGCATATGCAAACAAACTTGTTGCACAACATAGGATATATCTAGTCTCGTGAAAGTAAGATATTGCAATGCACCAGCTAAACTGCGATAATGAGTAGGAACTTCATATGAAGAACCAAAAGAGACACTTAGTTTGGACTTAGTATCAACATGTGTCATAGCAGGTTTACAAGAAGCCATGCTAGCCTGTTCAAGAATTTCTTCGGCATATTTGTGTTGACAAAGAAATAACCCGCCTTTATGTCTTGTATCGACAATGCCTAAAAAATAGCTCAGAGGACCCAAATCTTTCATAGAGAATTCAGAACTCATCAATGACATAATCAATTTACGAAGCTTATCAGAAGAAGCAATAATTATTATATCGTCAACATATAAAAGGATGTATACCAAATCAATACCCTTGCTGTATATAAAAATAGAATGATTAGATTTGCTATGAAAAAAAACCAATTGTAGAAATAAAATCTGCAAACCGTTGATACCAGGCACGAAGAGCCTGTTTTAGACTGTAAAGAGATTTTTTAAGAAGACACACATAATCTGGATGAACTCGATCTTTGAAACCCATGGGCTAGTGCATATAAATTGTCTCATGTAAATGTCCATGCAAAAATGCATTTGTAACATCTAACTGATGAGTACTCTATGCGTTAGAAATAGCTATGCTGAGAACAGTCCTAATTGTAGCTGGCTTTACAATAGGACTGAAGGTTTCATCACAATCGACACCAACCTATTGAGACCTGCCATCACCAAGCATGGGAAAGGAAAATGTTACACACTTGTGACTTTTTGCCAAGTGGAAAGGTCTAAAAAAATTAGTGCAATCATCCAAGAAAAGAACATAATATTTATGTACAGCTGAACTAAAAATAGGAGAGGTCCATAAATCACTATGTATTATATCAAATGGCATTAGAGTGCAAGAAGAAGAAGCAGAAAAAGGCAGCTTAACATGTTTTCCAAAAACACAGAAATTGCAAACTAAAGAAGAAGAAAGTTTACAATTAATAAACTTATTATTGCTAAGAGAATGTAAAATAGATGTTCCTGTATGTCCCAATCTATGATGCCATAAGGTAAAAGATAGAGCAACAAAAGTAGATGGAGAATGAACTGGAAAACTTGATAGAGGATATATGTCCCCAATGCTGTTACACCTCATTATTGGCATCTCCGGCCATAACTCCTTCACAGAAAACCCAGAAGGATCAAATTCAATAGAAACTCTATTATCAATAGCAAAACAACGCATAGAAACCAAGTTTTTAATGAGTTTGGGTGCATGGAGAACATTGGTTAAATGTAATGGTGGGGGTGGTGGGGAGAGAGATGTGTGTCCATAACCCTGAATTGGAATTTCTTGACCACTTCCAACAATTATGTTAGTATTATTCCTCAAATTAAAATAAGACAAGAGAGTACCTAGAGAAGATGTCATATGTGAAGTGGCTCTTGTATCCATGTACCAAGTCTCATTAGGAGGATTAAAAGACATGGTTTGCATTGCATCATTAATATCGATAGGTGCATAGCTAGAAGGAGGTGCATGTGCAACATATGCTTGTTGTGGATGAGAGCCTATAATTCCAGAAGGTCTTGCAGGTGGACGTGCCCAAGGAGTTGTTGGATATGGACATGGTGGTATCGTCCAAGCTTGCTGACCCCATGATAGCCATGGTTGATAGGCAGACCACGAAGAAAATGGTGGTTGTGGCTGCTAAGGACGCTGTTGCCCCCTTTTTTTATGACCTCCTTGCTGCTGTCCCTCTTTATGCTGTCCATTACCATGGTTATGGCCACCACAATCTCTACCACAACTGATATTGTTCCTTCCTTTACTATAATTTCGAGGCTGACCTCATTTCTATCCATTATTGCTGTGGTGATTCTGATTACTTGAGCCATAATTGGAGCCACGACTGGAGACAAACTTGTCAGTTGAACTATTAATAATAAGGAGAGCAGTGCTAGCAGTGATGAGGCTGTGGCTATTTGCTTAGCTTTGCAGGTTTCCTCAAGAATAAGCCTTGAACGTGCCTCATAAAATGGAGGCAATGGATCACTCTGTTGAATGAAAGGAGCAATACCATCGTAATTCTCATTCAATCCCGCAATTAACTGGAGAACTAACCTTTGATTTAAGACCGGTGCACCAACGTTTGAAAGTTGATCAGCAAGCATCTTAAGTTCCTGACAATAAGCAGAAATGTTTGAAAAATCATCAAGATGAACATTAGTGAATTGATTTTATAGATAAACAACACGAGAATTTTTGTTATCATGAAAAATATTTTTCAAACGTTCCCATACTTGGTGGGCACTTGTATCCGGTTCTAGGATGGTGTTAAGAAGATCATTAGAGATTGTGCCATAAATCCATTGAAGAATGTGGCATCTAATCATGATCATAACTCAGGATCGACTTCAGTTGCTTGTTCCTTGCCTTTTTTAGATGGCTTTGGTGGAATTATATAGTCAATCACCTTATATGCACGGCAATGGATTTTAAAAGCTCAACCCATGAGGAATACTGTCCTTTTTCCATCTCAAGAGTAATGGGGATGAAATTTTTGACATTGTTGACAGCTAGAGCTGAGTGAAAATCAATTTTGTTGGCCATCAAGGAGAAAAGAGAAAAAAAAAAAAGGAGACAAAAAAATAGGGTTGGAAAAAAATTTGGTAGAGAACAATTAAAGCTCTGATACCATGAAGGAAATCATCCGTGTTATTTTCATTAACTTTGATTCCTTATATACTAATGTGTAAACCTATAATCTTGGTAATAAACTACAGCTATACAGCTAAGCTATTTAAAATAATAAGATAAACATCAATCTATTTGGTAACTAACTACAGCTATACAAAATTAGCTATAAGATAAACATCAATATGTTTACATATTCTAATAGAAACCATTTTCCAGCAAACATGCATTGTGCCCAAATCCTCCAAAGAAGCAAAGGTTAAGCTAAGAAAAGAACAGAGTGTTAAAAAGAATGAAGAATCACTAAGTCAAAGCAAGAGAAAACAAAAAGGGTTGGAGAGAGCAAGCTTCAATCGAAGTGAAGCAAGCACACTGGCGGGAGACACTTGAAAAATCAAGCTCTCCTTCATCGATCGCCTTCAAAATAGGTTAGTTAGCCTCCTTCTAACTTGTTTGGGGATATATGGTTGTTAAATAGGACATGCATGAAGGATTAGACAATGTTTATGAAAAGTTGATGAAAGTTGTAGGTTTCAGGTGTGAACCTCAATCCTTTGATGAAATGAACATTATATGTTTTAAGTTGATAAAATGAGATGAAATGCATATAAATCAGTTAGAGGATGGTAAATATATGATTGCATGTTAGGTTTGAAGGAGTTATGATGAAATGTAGAAAGATTCCAGAAAATGTTAAGAATGAGAGACGATGAACGATGAATTGATAAAAATGATATTGAAAATGCAATGTAGGTGTCTAAATGATGCTATTAAGGTTAAACGATGTCAAATGAGGTCAAATGATGTGTTTCCGAGTGAAAACAGGCATGGAAATAAGTCAAAATGGATTTGAAACACTAAGAAGCAGGTTTTGACCTTCTACGCAAAATCCAATTTCCAGTCATCGGCATGATAATCCAGTCACCGTGAAACTAGCTTCAAGACCAAGTCATAGAGATGACCAAACGATAAACCAAGTCATTTTTTGATTCGAAAAGGAATAAAAGAAAAGACAAATGAATAAAGAATAAGTAAAAGATGTAGCTGAGACATTGGGTTGACTTGGTGATGGTGTGCGGAAGCAAAAACAACTATAGGGATTATGATAAAACCTGAATAAAAAAAACTAGGTGTTTTTGGATTTATGGGCAAATTTGAACATGTGATTTATAAGCTGTTTTGCAGGAGATTGGCTAGGAATCTCAAGGTGATTCCTTAATCAAAGTTGAATTTTAAGATGTGAGCAACAATTTCAAAGTAGGAAGTTCCTTGTAATGATGAATAGAAAGAAAGTTATATGCATTTGAAATGAACTGGTTTCTGGAATGTAGGAAACGAAATTGGAGTAGAAAATGAATTAATGTGAGATCGCTAATGGATTTTGGTGTTTAAGGTTGAAAATTAGAAATATGGTAAGTGGTGAATGTTTTTGGATCACATACAAAATCTTTGAATTTTTTTTTATCACAAACAAAATCCTATTAGTTTTTTGAAACTAACAAAACACAAAAGTGAAAAACACTTTGTCTTTCATTCAAATTCTGATTCTCTTAATAGAAATTTGTTTCACTTAAATAATGAAACAAGAAAGGGAGTTACAAGAAATTAAAGGCACTTAAAGCCATACAAAACTGCCTAAATTAAACCTTAATAAAAGAGACATTATTAACCAACTATAATAAAGACAAATAAAGCATTATAAAACATCAGCTAAAAGAATTCCAAAGAGCTTCCCACATCCTTCATTAATATGGGCTAGAATATAGGCTGAAATCAATAGTTAAGCACATCATTTTGGACTTCAAATTAATCTTCAAATATAAAGACTTGAAATAGCCCAAAAGGCTTCAAAAGAAGGTGGATTTTCATGCTATGTATGGATTCTAAGTTGGGTTCTTCATTAGGATCAACAACATCATCTTCTAAAAGAGTACAAAGGCCCATGTCAAGAGTATCTCGGATGGCAAGGGCTAATGAACTTCCATCACTTAGTCAATAAAATGACTCGGAAAGAGGGAATATGAAGGTAGTCGAGAGATGCTACCAAGAAATTTCCCCTAACTCGGTAAAAGATAGAGAATGAAATGAATGATCAGATCCAAAACATCAATTGACTAGGTAAAAGAGATGACTCGATAGTTGATGAATGTAACTGAGACATCCATGCGGCTAAGTAAGGAAAGATAGTATCGAATGATAATATCACTCGGTACAGAGTTATGATTCGATACCAAGAGATGCAAATAAGGCATCACTCGGCTAAGTAAGAAAATGACTCGGAAGCCATAAAAGAGTGAAGGATATCACTTGATTTTTCACTAGAGTATCTAGGTTAATCAAACAATAACTCATAAGTAAAAAATAATGCACGGAGAAGTATAAGAATGAGTCTTAGAGTATAGAAAAGGGTGTATGTATATGTATTATCTCTAATCCAAAGTTTGTCAATGTAGGATCGAACTCAGCGAATCCAAGACAACAATAGATCGGATTATTATGAAGACGTAAATTTCCAGGTGAGTAAATGCTAACTATTTTAAATGTATAACACATAATGTTTTTATGGCATATGCATGCATCATAATGTTTAGGTTGCTTATATTAGCACCACGAGATATGTTGCATTGTATATATATTATGTGGTATGTTTGACTCTCTGAGTAGTGGATGAACCATAAACTTCAATGATATGATGAAATGAAAGGTAATGTATAGGTGACAAGTTGGCCGAAAGGAGCTACTTGACACTAATATATGATAAGA
This sequence comes from Cnidoscolus chayamansa, assembly GCA_948266635.1. Classification (NCBI taxonomy): domain Eukaryota; kingdom Viridiplantae; phylum Streptophyta; class Magnoliopsida; order Malpighiales; family Euphorbiaceae; genus Cnidoscolus; species Cnidoscolus chayamansa. The sequence continues at coordinate 1,626 of CAOGCB010588264.1, read as the reverse complement.
CCAAAATGGCCGAAATGAGCTTTTTGGCGCTATACTTAATAGTAATGTTGGTCCGAGAGTATGCTTTGGCTGCCCGAATCATTGGCCCGAGGGTATATTTTAGCTGCTCGGGTTTAACATTAATGAAGTCTTGAGGAGTTGTCTCGGCAATCCGGCACCGAAGTCTATAGAGACAAATTCACCTTACTTGCAAAGTTATGTGAAATGTTTGTTTATGATGCATTACACTAGCATGAAATGAATGTTTTATGTATGATTATTTTTCTGTGTCTACTCATGAAACTATTTCAAAACTGCTCACACCCCTTTTATGCCTATTCCCCCTCCCCTCTCCCTTTTACCCATTTTTCACAAGGTCAAGATGATGACTTGGAAGAAAGTTTCCGAATGAGTATGTATAGTTACTGCCCTAAATGATGTAATGTAACGTAATATGTAATAACATATGAACATAACTATGTATGGCTCGGTATAGGAATGTATGGTCACTTAGTGATGAAGAATTTATATTCTTTCATATATTTTCTTATGTCATGATAGTTATGTATTACATACATTATATGAATAATAGAAAATGTACGATGTACGATGTATACATGAAGGTAAGAGAATGAATGAAAATGAATAAATAAATGCATAATGAACGATAATGTGATGAAATGAAATGTAAGAAATTAAAAAGAAAAATGAAAAGTTATGATATATGATGATACGTAGGCTTGTTAGGGTTTCAGTCATCTCAAAATAGTCGGGATTCTAATACTGGTAGGGGTCCAGTAAGGTCGGACTATTACATAAGGTAAACAATAATAATAAATAATCTAGTAGTGCACTCTGCTTAGGTCTTCATGGGTCCAGACAAAGGGTACTGCACATTTAATACAAACTCAAATCTATTTAACTATATGTCAAATTGATTGTATAAATAGGTCGTGTAAAAAAAATTATCAGCTGATCGGCCCTAAACTATTACAAGTAGTTTTTTTTTATACCCACAGTTAAAAACACAAATTTAAATTATAAGAAAATAATGCTAAAAAATCATAAATTTTGACAATCTTAACAATTTTATTATAAACAAATTTTAAAAAGAAAAAAAAATTTTACTCAAAATTAAAATTAAAATTAAATATAATATTTTTATTTTTAAATTTCATAAGCATTTACATATATATAATATATTTATACATTTTAATTTTTTTTACTTTTTTTTTCAATTTTATGCAATAAAATTAATTTTTAATATATTTATTGGTTTTATTTTTATTTTACTCATAAGAAAATTAAAAAAAATGTTATTTATATTTCTCAAAAGAAAAAAATTTAAAATTTGAATTAAAATTTTATATTAATTTTTTTATAATTCTTTTTATATTTTTCTCTTTAGCATAATTAAAGAAAATACATATATTGTCTCCTTCAAAACATAATTTAAAAAAAATCTAAAAACTTTTTATAAATAAAAGTTTTTTTAAAAAATAATTATTTTGAATTTTCAAAATTATATAATAAAAACGTGAAATTTAATTTTTGGAAAAATGGCTAAATAAATCCTATACTTTCATAAAATTTGCAATTCAACCCTAAGTTAAAAAATTCACTAATTAAAATCTTGATTTTTTTTTT
>CAOGCB010587875.1:0-23492 GCA_948266635.1 Cnidoscolus chayamansa | reverse complement strand
TATGCTTGTCTTTGAAGGGACACTCAAAGGATGGATTTCACAACTCTAAACCACCACCACAGACAAGCAAAGAATCTTCTGTTTTTATGATCTTGCCTTCGTAAATCGTAGCTCACGTGCCTCAAATTTCTTTCTAGCTTCCCTCTCCCTCAAATGCCTTTCCTTTTTCTCTTTTATGTTTTGCTATTTTTATTATTTTCTTTTACAACTTCTCTTATTTTTTTAATTAAAAAATAAATAATATGAATATTCCAATAATTATAATTTACTATCACACAATTTATTTAAATAGAAAATGCATCCCCATGAAATGATAATAAGTATTATAATGATGAAATAAATGGGAAGTTTGATTATCAATTATTTTTTCTGATTTTGGTTTGATAGTTAATTTTTAAATTTAAGTGCGAACATAATTATATCAATTTTATATGCGATTGAAATCTCATCATGATCGGAATTCTGATAACACGGTAAAAAAATATATCAAGTCTAATTCAGTTTTAAAATTAATTTACGAGGTGAGATCATCTAAAGTCTTATAGATAATATATATTTCTTCTATAAATTTATATTTTCAATATTGATATATATAATTTGGAGATTAAAAGGAGAAGAAATTAATAGCAATTTGTCAGAAGCTGATTATGGGAAGTTTATTAAACAATAGAAATTTTCATTTGATTCTGGAAGGTGTCTCTTAAACCCACCCACAGGAAAGCAGCCACTCTTACCATACACGAGAGTTGAAAAAAAAAAACAAAAGCAGCAGTGCACCTTATAATTAATACATACATTAAATGTTTTTTCCTATTTTTGTGTGCTCGATTTTGCAATTCATGTCGAAGATCAGTCCATTTTCAGACCAAAACCAGCGAATTGGTGCATGAAACTCCAGAATCCAAAGTAAATTGTATTTTTTTTTTTTTTGCAGTGTGTTCCCACTTGTTTCGTACCATGTAGGTAGCTACAGGCCTATCAGAACAATGGCCCTGTCAACTTAACAGAGGCTTCTTCGAATCGAACTCGCTTTCCCCGTCAAGGTATCCTTCTTTCCCCTTCGCCCATAGCACGAAGTACAGTCCTGTAAACATCAGCAGCATCCCCGCCAGGCTGCAATGAACACAACATAACATTGTCGGAATCTATCCTTTTTTTTACATAAATTAATCTTGTCGGGATCATATAATCACCTTCCTACGCCGATGGTTTCTCCTAAGGTGACGACGGAGAGAATGACTGAGATGACTGTTCCGATGGGACTAAACATGGATACAAGAACTGGTCCTCTCTTCTTTATTGCCCATCCATTGAAGCTCACACATGCTCCTCCCACACCCCCTGCCTGTGCATGCATCATCTCATAATAATAGTCTAGAGGTTACAAATTCTAATAGAAAAAGAGGAGCAGAGAGTGTTCTTGACATTAATGATTACCAGTAAGGAATAGCCGATGAGGTCTCCAAGTTTCAAGAAAGGCCATGTGATTCCGAAATTGGGATCTTGAAACCATTGAACAATTGCAGTTATAACCACACCAATCAAGGATGTTATTGCACAGAGAGACATTGGAGCAGGAAAATCACCCAGAGTTGAAGCCTGCAACAGATTAAACCATTTCAATCGATGGCAAAGAGGAAAAAGAAAACATGTTCTCTTGGTGATTCAACAGAGAATTTAACCTGCAAAACGACATTGCTCGAAAGAACAAAGACAGAACCCATGAGATATACGCAACCGATCATTTTTCGCTCGTCAAAACTCATATCTGATTGGGGAATTAGCAGCGAGTTGGAATCTTTTGCTGATCCAGAGCTGTGCATTAGACTCATTACGAGGGCTCCTGCTACGCACAGCAATGTGCCTACAATCTTCACTTTGCTGTAAACGCAGCTTAGCCTAACTTTCTCTAGCCTGAATCAGCATTGAATAGAATCATCAGAGACTAAATCCACTGAATTAAGATGGTGATAAATTCAGATTTTGATTAATTATACCTTGCTGTCCAAGCAATAAGGAAAATAAGTCCTGGAGCAAGGTTTGGCATGGCTGTGGCCAGTGCTGGCGATGTTAGCTTAATCCCCTTTAGGAATAAGGATTGAAATAAAGTTACCCTGAAAACACAATATTCTTTCTTGCATTACATGTTACTTCTGAATATATAAATCTGTTGGAAATTAGATAGGAATAAAATATGAATCATATAGTTTTTCTAGATTGAATATTGGTTCAGAAAGAGCCTTTAATCATGCTGTAGAGTTTGTTCTTTCTACTTTTACCTACCTCTCCAATACATACATGCTAAATCCAACAGCTTATCTTACATTCAACTCCGTGGTAGAAACTCAAAAGAGAAATTATGAGAAATTAAAGAGGAGAAACATTGATTGGGAATAAAAAAAAAATGCTGAGTAAAGAAATATGGAAATAAAAGGAACATTCTGAGGTAATTAATGGCGATTAGAGAATACAAGAATCCTAAAATACTAATTCTGTATATATTCAACAACCAAGTTTTTGAAAAAAAGAAAAAAAAAAGAAAAGTTCTGCAAGAAAGTCTGCTTACCCTGCAAAAGAGATCAAAACGAGCTGGATCATCAACCTGAAACTGAGTTTCTTGGGCCATTTCCTCCTGCAATATGAACATGCATCAATGTTATCGTCAACTTCCCATATAATTGAGAGAGAGAGAGAGAGAGAGAGATAGAGAGGGAGAAAGAACCTTTCAAAATAAACAGCGAGAGGAGAGGTGATGAGGAAGGTGGCAAAAGTAGAGAATATAACAATGGTAGAAGGTGTAAAGCCAAGAAACATTAAATAGCTCAAGAAAACAGAATTCCCAGCATACACAAATTGCACCCCTATCAAACCTCCTACAATGGCCAAATCTTCAATCACCTCCTTCTTGATGTATCCAACCATTTTTTTCTCCAATCAAAACCCTCAGATCAGATAAACTTTCTAAACCTTTTCCTTGAAACCTTATTGTGTGTTTTATCTCCTTTTAAAGGTCAGAAAAAGCATGAGTCTGTCCGCTTGTCATCATCTGCAATGATCTTTTTTGTTACAGAACGAAAAGAAAGGAAGCATTAGTGATGAACCCAGATCCTCGAACACCAAAAAAAAAAGAAGTGAAAAGAGAGGGAAATTTGTCCAGCAAAGTGATGTCTTTTCAGTTGTGTTTTTGGGTTAAATTTTCGGTTGTTTCGTTTTCTTCTATGTCTGATTTTAGTAGAAAGCAACCATTCGTGAGGCTTCGTTTCTCTACCGGTCTTTCATTCCTGGTTCTTCGCTAGAAACAGAACATTGGTCGTGCTTTTTTAAGATAAATCGTTGTGTTAGAAAGACAGGAATAAGAATACCTTCTCTACCTACCCTTTCAAACCTTTCTCACTAGATTTTCTCCACATTATGGGACTATATTTCCTTGCATTCTTTTTTAATCTCATTTTCCCTTTCTCTTTTTTTAGTTGAGGAGTGCAAGCTTTGCAGTTTTCTGTTGAAATTGATATGATTTGATTCAATTAATTAATTTTTCTCTTAAATTATAATAATTTTATTTTAATTTTTATAAAATTCTAATTAAAAAAATAAGCAGATTAATTTAAATAAATAAAATTTAATTTTATTGATATTTAACTAATATTTTTTAATTAAAATTTCTTTTATAAAGTTTAATATATTTATCTTTTAAACCAAATTTTTACTAATTCTTTGCAATTCTAACGTGGATGAACTCATGCACATTTCAATTTGGGATTGAAACATCTTTGACAATGATATTCACTGTTCACTAGTTTAATCGTTGAAATCGACAGCCTTGCGTCGGCGTGAGCTTGTGAAGGAGGCTTTTATAGTGAACTCTCGCCCATGACATGCGGGCTGAAGTTTTGAAACTGCCTTTTTGTGGTCTTCCTTCGTGTTCCCAAAGCTTGCTAATGTTATAGCGCAAGTTTTTTCAAATTGGTAGGAGGAACTGTTCTGATGGAAGATATCCCAACAGTTTAGTCCCACGGGTTGTAATTGATTTCCAATGCTCTAAATGAAGCTTTAATTCTATAAATAAATAAATAAGCAAGTTGTCATCATCCACATTGAGTCTTCTTGTTATTGACATCCTATGCCTGATGTAGGCCAAAAGAAGAAAAAGATGACAATTGGCTAGCTAGGGAAATAGGAAGCTAGAGTGAAGATTTATGTAGTAACGTTGGCCAATCCAACACATATCAGTATTATTAAGCATGGAAGTTTCTATAGTTTATAAAAAGTAAATTTCACTTTGTTAATAACTAAAAGTTTAATCTTCGGGTGAAAAGAATAAAGTACTGGGTACAGTATAAACAACGTGACCCGAGCAAACACCATTAAGCAATTATATTAATTGTTACATCTCAGACGATAGGTTCTCTCCGTTATGAAGAATCAATATCACCTTCACTGCTTTAAAGGTTCAGCAGCATTTATAAATTGAACAAAGTCTTCACAAAATTGAAAAGCTACAAGGCCTTGCTGCTTCAATCATGCCGAGATAATCACACATCAAAGTGAATTACTCCTAACAGGTCACCTTGGAACTGACAGACCAATCTCTGAAAAAAAAATATATATAATCAGAAACGATATGAGCGAAATGCACCCTATAAATGAAGACAAATACATGGCTAACAGTACCAGTATAAATTAATAACACTAATCCTTTGTTCTGCAATCTTTTCAACTGTGGCAATCCTGAGAATGCTTTTAACAATATATGATTCACTGGACTATATTTTCCCCCAATAACCACAAACTTGGTTCCAAAATATTGCATCACATTAGACAAGTCATGCAATAAATGTAATCCAATTACTTTTCTGCATAGTTAAAGGTCATAACTATATAGTTGATGACAGGACCCACCTCCAAAAAACAGCACATATCTTACGTACCATCAACTCCATCTGGGAAAAGGAGTGGCTAAGTTATGATAACATTCTCAATTGCTAATAAAAAAAAACAATTATGTAAAGTTCAAGTCAAAATATTTGCAACTTAAGAGAAAAAAAAAAAAAAAAAAGATTATGCCTAAAGCATTGACTCACTCTATCTCCCTTCTTCCCTTTATTTTTTTATGTTCAAATGTTAAAATGAGAACTAAGAAAGGGAAGCATGTCACATAAAAGCACATTTAAATTTCAAGAAAACCATTGGGTTCACACCTATAACACAAATATTGATATGTATGCATTGCACTCTTTTATTTTTACCAGCCAAAATACTTAATTCTATAGTCATTCTGTGGTTGAGTAATCATACTCAAAGAATTTGTAATGGCTAAAACCCTGCAGCACAACGAACTGCTTCCTAAACAAGTCAACATGATTAATTAACAGCACAACAAACTGCTTCCAACATGATTAATTAACACCACATTAGGAACAAAATCATGATTAAACGTTACACTTCCATTTCCATGACAGCATAAGAAATTCTCTTGCATTAACATTTAAGGTTTTCCCTAAACAAATTACAGATCAGCAGAGTAATGAATGGCAAAAATTAAACAAAAATCGCAATCCTCAAGTAACTGGACATTTTTAAGATTACTAAGAAAGCACTCATAGTTTCATACTTGATAAAGATGCAGTGGGCCATAATTGACAGTCCCCAGTTAATTTCTTTTGAAATTATGTGCCTGCAGGAACCAAATATTCCAGTCAGATGGTGTTTAACCTGATTAAAGCCCTCTCCTCCCTCTTAAGTGCCCCAATTTATCTTAACCATGGAATGGAATGTGAGCTTACTCAACAAAGAATTAAAATAAGATCTATCAAAGATAAAACTCGATAAAGAATCTCAAGTCTACTGCTAATTTCTGACACTAGGATTTTAAAAAGTTGAATCACAACCTTTAAGCTTACATTACCTTAAAAGCCAAGGAACCTAACACATTACCAATGAAAACCCTAAATTTTCTGTCTAAAGAATTGAACTCCAAAATCATTTTCAAAATTCAAAACTATCTCCTCTTTCTCTATACTCTCGGGATTACATCAATCAGAACCTTGATAATTCCACTATCTAATTCGAATTGTTATGCAACCAAAATATTCAAATAACATAAGAAAAAAATCAACAAAACAGGAACAGCCAAAATGAACAAATTTTAAATGAAAAAGGAGCAAATTCAATTACTAATCATTGAAAACTCTAAGTGCTTTGAAACAAATACGCAGGAATCAGAAGCCCAACTTAGGAGAAGCATGCTTCTTAGGAAAAGAAAAAAAAAAGAAATAAGAAAAAAAGCTACTCACACTCTAAAACAGAGTAGTGATAAACTATTAGAGGCCGGGAGAAGTGCAGCAGAGTGTACCCTGTAAAAGCGCTCGGCAACTCCTCGAAGTAGTGCTCAAGCATGACGTCATCCTAGCCGTCGCCACCGCACTGTGAAGCGGCAAGAGCGACTGCACGCATCCGAGCTCAGACGGAGCCCTTGAAAATAAAAAATCAATCACATATACATACTAGTAAGTATGTGTGGAATACGAATAAAAATACGTATGCGCATGAGCGTACCTAGAAGAGAAAGACAAGCGGCGAAGGGAAGAGGATGGGAGATGATGATGAGAAGGAGAGGGAGAAAGGGGACATCTGGCTATGGGAGATTTTGAAACGTTGGATCTGATGGCAGATTTGATGGACGATAGGGATGATCTGGAGATGAATCTGTAACAAGAAGAGGCCATGCTGAATTGCAGATCGGAGATGAAGAAAGGAATAAGATCCGGAACCGGCAGGGTTTAGGGGTTTAGCTGCGCAGAACGGAAGAGGATCTGTTAGGGTTTTTCATATTGTAATTAATTATATATACAAAAAAAATATTTTATATTCTCATCAATATAATAATATGAAAATATATATTAATTGTTTCTATTAAAATTAAAAAGCCTCGTAGATTCTCATTTTTATCTAATTTTTAACTCATCTTGTAAATACCCCACTTTCTCTAAGGACAATATAAGGGGAAAAAAAATCTCAAATCTGTCAAAAAAAAAAAAACGGAAATCTTAATTTATAGAAAATGAAAAAATTAAATAAAACTAAAGAAAGAAGTTGAAATCTATGTGATTTTACTCTCACTTTAAGGGTCTCTCGTATCTCGATTCGATATAATAGTTGGGGTGATAAATTACAGTGGCCTAGCGATAAGCAAGTAGTAGGCCGATGACTCATTGTGCAGAAGGAGCCCACCCATATAAGTGAAACCCCCACTCTGACGCTACTGATATTCGAATCCATGACCATTTGATCCAAACTACCATTTGCTTATCACTGAGATACGCCCATGAGGGCGAGAGAAATTGAAATCTTAATTAGAGCTTCGGCATATCAATGCTTGGTTTCATCTCCTAACAACATGTTTTCATTTTTAATTAGGTATACGGGTTTACTTCGGTAAAACACGTAGTAAATTAGATAAATATTTCAGGTTCAAACTATGACAGTGATAGAGTGGGTTTTTATTTATGTGGGTGAGTCCCTTATACGCTATTTATCCCGGCCTCTCACATATTTGTTATTGGACTACCGTGATTTGTCTCTCCACCATTCCATCGAGCCGAAGTTTCACCAATATGGATGAGCCCACTTGTGTACACTGTGTCTCGCCCTTCCACATGTTTATTATTGAACTACCGTGATTTACATCTCCATCGTTCTATCGGGCCAAGACGAGAGAATCCTTATTATGAAGATTCAAATCAACTTTTAGAAAAATGTTTTCATTTTTAATTAATTAAAAGAATCACATCTTTTATTATTTAAATCATATTAAAAATAAATTTATTTATAAACAGTAAATTTTGAAATAATTTATAAAAATAAAATTATTCTTAAAGTGATATTTTTTAAAATATGTATAAACAAAATGATTGGTATTTTTTCTTATAATTAAATATTCTTGAAAATATCAATCCAATTGATATTTTTAGAATAATCTTAATGGTTTAAAAACTAGTTTATTTTTTCACGTTATTTAAATAATAAAATCTATCAGTAACTATCTCTTTGGGACCCACTTGATAGACCAAATGCTTGTCAAACGTTACGATTAAGTTTTTGCTTCTTTTAATTTAAATTAATTAATAAAGAGATCTGCCTCAATAAGATTTTGCGATTGACAATTTTGTTTTTTAATCAATCACATCGCATCGTATAAATAAATATATTTAACGGCGTTATACGCTTATAATTAATTGACTAATTATTAGTGCAGACTTTTAAACAGAGAATTGAAGGTTGACTGTGAAATATGACGATCTCTTTCAATAACATTGATAGCAGTTTCCTGTTACACCTCTAAATTTTTTTATAATTTATGATAATATGATTTTTAAAATAAAAAATACATGGATATATTTATTATTAAAATAAATATAAACTAAAATCAATTAAAAATAGTTTGAATTGATTTAATTTTATTTATATTTTTTAAAATTTAATTTTTTAATTTGATTCAATTTTTAATTTAAATTTGAAAAATAAATTAAAGTGCTTGAATAATGAAATATTTATATATTTCTATCGTTTTTAATATCTTATAATAATTGAAAATAATTAGCTCAACTGATTTAATTAATTAACTGAATGAAATAAAAAATTCTCAGAAATTCTATGGGATTGAATTTAATGTAAAATTAGATGATCAATTGAATAACGTTATTTGGAAATTACAAATGATTAAAAATTTGAAAAGAATATATATTTCATGGTTTATTTTTATATTTTCGTTTATTAAATAATTAAAAATTTAGTATAATATATTATTGAATATTAAATATAAATTTACTATATCATACAATTTTAAAAAATAATAAATTTTAATATTAATTATAATATAATATAATATAATATAATAAGAATAAAAAAACATAAAAAGTTAGAAGGACAAGGCAGAGCCATAAATAAGAGGCAGTTGTCAATTATCGTTTTAGAAGAGGGAATCAAAATTATATATTAAAAAAAAAGTCACCTTCTCTGATAAACTCCACACTCTCGTCTCGCCTCCTCTCGTCTCTCTTCTTCAACAGTGATCCTACAAACCCCTCTATTTTAGGGTTTTCAAATTTCACCATTCTCATTTCCCCCTTCTCTCCTCTCTCTGTCACTGTTTTTGTTTCATCGGATAGTTTGAAAACGGTGAGGGGGGCTCCCTGCATTTTCTGTTTTTTGTCGCCGCTGTGGGGGTTGCATTTTCACTACATAAAGGATGATACAGGGTGCAGGATTGGGAATCAATGGGAGTGGCCAAGGTGTGGAGGTTTAGCGTCATATCGGCGAACCTGGCGATTTTACATCAGCAAAACGGTAACCACAGCCCCAGCAGAGTCGCCGGAGGCGAGGGCAAGCATCACCACCACCATCACTATCACCATCTTTGTCACAATGACTGGTGGAAGAGGTGGAGATCTTCTGTTATGCAGCAACGCAGGAAGATCCCGGGGTCGCTAGTTTGCGGGTTAATGCTGTTCTTTTTCGGATTGATTTCGCTTTTCACTGGACATGTGGCCTCTGATCTTGAGTGGTACTCTCAGAGATTGGTCACGCACAGCTTGGGCCGACTGGTAGGCTTTAGAAAATTCTTCTCATTATTGTTCTGAAATCATTTTCTTTGGTGAAAAATTTCAGATTCAAATTCTCAGTGAAATTTGATGATAAAATCTCGTTTAAGTTATAGTATTTATCATTGCAAATTTAATATTAGCAGGATGGGAATCGGCGTGAACCGATTGATATTTGGAAATCCAAGTACTCAAAGTTATACTATGGGTGCTGTGAAAGAGGACGTAATTTTGCTTGTAAGTTAATTCATAAATAAGAAATATTTCTTTTTTTGGCTAAGGATTATGCGATGGATGCTCTCCTCTCTCTCTCTCTCTCTCTCTTTCATTCTGTTTTGCTGACACAAATATGTAACAAGAAGAGGGAAATTTTCCTTGTGTTTTTCTGCTAATCAGTAGCTACTAGACCAGTAGAATGATAGGGCAGGTTGCGGAATAAGGAGACTAGAGGCGACAGCAAAGAGTAGCATTCTTCTATGCTGTTGCTTTCGCTTTTTCTCCGGGACCCAAAACTCTTGCATATGACTAAGCATAGATTCTGTTGTTGTTTTCAATCTTCTTCTTTGTGACTTCTGTAGTGTCACTATTAGCCGCATTTGTTAATAATGTAAATTATGAAAATAATCTTCCTGAGCATACAAATTGTAGGAGCATTATGCATTTAGTGTTTATTGATGCTGTTTTCTCATGTATTTGTTATTCTTTGAGGAATGAGTATAACTAATTTATTCCCTGACGTTTGAAGATCTTACTCTTCAAGTCTAGCGCTAGTTCTTCTTGACAATAATGGTGATAACAATTTTTTAGTTTGCCATGCAAGATAACATTCCAAATGAAATTATAGAACCCAGATATTGGTAAACAATGACGCTGCTGATTTGATTTAGTTAAACCTATGTGATATACATGGGTGCTCCTTCAGTTTTTGGTAGTCGGACATTTTCTATTTCTTGCATCAACGTCAGGTCTTATTTTATTTTATTTTCTATAGAATATTGTCCTCTGTCCTCAATTGGCAGTAGTTAAGGATGGGAAAAATGCATATTTATATTTGGGTCTTGTTTCCTTGTTCTTATTTTATTTATTTATTGCTGAGCTTGACCAAGATATGGGTTTAAATTGATGGACTTACTAAACTTGCAATCTTCACATATAGCTGCCAAACGTGAGCGGTCATCAAATGGCTATTTGCTTATTGGAGCAAGTGGGGGGCTAAACCAACAAAGAACAGGAGTAAGTGAAATTTGTATTTTCCCATTGTAGTGCTTCCAGAATCTGGTGGAAGAACTTGTGTTTGAATTAATGTTGATAACTGCAGTATGTATTTGTTATCTGCACTCATGTTTATTTGGACCAAGAAGCTACACTAGAATTAGTTTGATTAAAGAAGATTTCTATGAGATTTTGACTTTTGGTCTTTTTATTATTTGTACTGGAAGATAAATGCAATCGTTCTACCTGAAAATAACTCTCACTTTCTGGATTCAGATAACTGATGCTGTAGTTGTTGCACGAATTCTTAATGCTACATTAGTTGTACCAGAGTTGGATCATCACTCCTATTGGAAAGATGATAGGTAATTGAGATTCTATTGGTCAATTAGCAGTAACATTTGATTTGGAGTATCATCTTTTCTTTTCACATTTGCCTTATTTATGGACAACTGGTCAATTCTTCATCAATATCATGTTACCTGGCTTGCAGTGATTTTGTCAACATTTTCGATGTTGATTGGTTCATTTCCTACCTTGCAAAAGATGTGACCATTGTCAAAAGAGTTCCAGATAAAGTCATGCGATCAATGGAGAAACCTCCATATACCATGCGTGTTCCAAGAAAATCACCCCCTGAATATTATCTGGATCAAGTTCTGCCTATACTATTAAGGAGACATGTAAGACAATTTGCATAGTCAGTAATGTTTTTGTTTTATTTCTGTTTACTGCCATTTTTAATGTCCATACTGGTTTTCTTTTAATTTCAGAAAGTCCAATCCAAGTACTTTTCTTGATTTCCTTGTTTGCTGTCAGTCTATTAACTGTGCTATTCACAGGTTGTGCAATTGACCAAGTTTGATTATAGGCTTGCAAATAACCTCGATGATGAAAATCTACAAAAGTTGCGTTGCCGAGTTAATTATCATGCTCTAAGATTTGCAAAACCCATACAAGATATTGGTCAAGGACTTGTTATGAAAATGAGAAAAATGGCAAAACGATTTATTGCAATTCACTTGAGGTATGTTTCTTTGATTCTAATTATAATTGGGTGAGCAAGGAAATACAAAATGGATCCTTCCTAACTATGCTTTGAGCTTGATGATAAAAGAGAATAGATAGGGAAGAAGATTTTTGTGGAGGGGCTGGGGGGCTGGGGAGAAACACGGTGGTATAGTGATTTTAAAGGATTTAAGAGCATAGGTGGATCATTTTTTTTTTACCATTTCAACCTGTGTGTGCTTCTGCAGCAAATTTGTATTTGGTTATTATGATTTTGAGAGTTGTTTCATAGGTTAAAAAAATAATTCAGGTGTTACAATCTGTTAAAGTCCAGAGAGTACAAGGGTGTGAACTTGTATTTGACCGTACCATCTCGATTTCTTGTGTTTGAATGCAAATCTCTCTCTGTGCTACCTTTCCACCTTATCTTGTGTATTAAACATCTAAGGGATGCATACTACATATTTTCTGTATTACTCTGTTTTCTTCATCAAGTGTGCCTTAATGTGTTTGTTGTCTGTATATTATCTCCATATATTTTTATTTTATTTAAAGGACATGGATTATATACATAATGTATGTATGAATATTTGTTTGAACTTTCACTTGCATGTTTTGATTTCCACATTTGTATCGCAACTCCTTTGAGTCGCAGGTTTGAACCTGATATGCTTGCATTTTCTGGGTGCTATTATGGTGGAGGTGAAAAGGAGAAATTTGAGCTTGGTGAAATAAGAAAGAGATGGGCAACATTACCAGTGAGATTGCTGCCCTTATGACTTTGACTTTTAAAGATATATATATATATATATATATATAATACTTGTATAAGAATTATACAAGAATTAAGAACTCTTGAAAATTTATGCTGTCTGGACTTTGCTTTGAATGTAACATGCCATAATTCTCTTCCGGCTGCCAGGAAAATGCTTGTTGAGTGGATTCTAATGAATTTATTCTGCCCTAATTTGACATAAAATTTGTGCTTGTGGTTGATGGTTTAGGACTTGAGTGCAGAGGAAGAGCGAGCTAGAGGGAAATGCCCACTTACCCCTCATGAAGTGGGATTGGTGCTGCGTGCTCTTGGATTTACAAATGACACGTATATTTATGTTGCATCTGGAGAAATATATGGTGGAGAAGACACTCTGCGGCCACTTAGAGAGCTTTTTCCAAACTTCTACACAAAGGAGATGCTTGCTAATGAAGAACTGAAACCTTTTCTTCCATTTTCTTCCCGACTGGCAGCCATTGACTACATTGTTTGTGATGAAAGTGATGTTTTTGTCACCAACAATAATGGAAACATGGCCAAGATTCTTGCAGGCCGCAGGTGAGAAATTTTGTTCAATTTTGTTCTCAATTTTGCTTATATGGAATCAAATTTCAATTTAATAATGAATATGGACGTTATACATAAACATTTGGCCCGTCAATAATAACTTGAATCGTAATATCACTAGATTAGCGAATTACTTATATTGTTGTTATCATTGGGACATTCCTCGTTAACTTTGGCTATTGTATCAATGGATCAAAGGAGATATGCAGGGCATAAGAGGACCATCAGACCAAACGCGAAGAGGCTCAGTGCACTGTTAATGGAGAGGGAGAAAATGGACTGGGATACATTTGCTAAAAAGGTGAAATCATGCCAGAGAGGATTCATGGGAGAGCCGGATGAGATGAGACCTGGACGAGGTGAGTTTCATGAATATCCATCTCCTTGCATCTGTGAGAAGCCATTTAGCGATGGAGGAAGCAACAATGAGGATGAAAATCTACTAGAGCATGCTCCTGTGAACTCCAAGGCAAACGTACCATCAAAAGTATATTGAGGAGAATCAAATTGAGAAAAGCCTCGGGAAGTCCAAGAAGAGAAACATGGGAGAAGAACCGATTTATCTTGAGAGATATGGAGGATGAAGAGAGCTTCCATGAACAGAAGTAGTATGCCCGGGAATACGGTGGGCAGAATTTATTCTTATATGGATTAAATTTTCCAGAGAAAATTATGGCTCAAGCTTTATCTCTTCTTCCCGAGCTTCAGATGTGATGAAATTTTATTGACGGGCATTGATTGTGAAGTTAAACCTGCTCAAATATGGTGAATGAGTTGTGTTCAGTTTCCCTGGCTGGATCAATGTAGAGAAGGGGTGTTTGATGAGTTGCAATTGTTCATAAAAATTAGTTTTGCTAGGCATATATTTTAATAAGCGAAAGTTAAATCTGGCTTGTTCATTTTCTTTCTCTTCCACGCTCCGCCCTTTCAGTGCGTCACGAAAAATTAACTTATTCCAAGTGGTTTGTTATTATTATTTGCATATTCATGTGCAGCTTTATTTTACAGATCTCTTAACACTTGCATGCACCATGTCATGCCAAATATCCATTTGTGCATTTAATGGGATTTTTCTACCAACACCAGGCGTCGTCTAGAGTTCGTACATTTATTTACTTGAGCAGTGCAATTAATCATGAAAATTGTTTGCTCGTGGAAAAACCAAGGAATAAATTAATTCTCATACTTGCAACATGTTACAGAAACATTAATTCTAGAAATTCTCTTTTGTAGATGAAAAATACAAAATTGTAATATTACCTCTTTTGGTCGATTTTAGCATGCGACAGAAACTGCCAAAGCTCGAAAGGAAAAAAAGATTTCTTTTTTTGAAAAAAAAAAAACTATACTTGCAATAATAGAGGTTCATCTGCAAAAGCTTCCCGCAATTTCAACCCAAACTTTGATGGAGAATTTCCATATACAACCTATTAAGGCAAAAAGCCTAGAAGATTAAATCATAATTGTGAATACACTAAAATTGATATGAACATCTATCAACTACCATCTCATAATTAAAACCCAAGGAAGCAAGAATTTCCATTCCTAGCTATCTCCTCTATTAAAAATATACACAAACTACTCGTCTCGACTGTGTTCCACTGATCACCCAACTTCTTTCAATATATGATCCAACCTTTTTCCGTGATCTTGATCTTTCAACCATTGTTATTTCCTGCGACAATCAACGCATGAAAAACAACATTAACATGTGAAAGAGAGGGAGGGAAGTGATTAGTACTTTGAGAACCCAAATCTCACCTCTAGAAGCATTCCTGCTTCTATGGCCTTTATCATGCGACAGAGATGGAATTTTTGAGACCATCAATGAACTTTGTAGCCCTTCTAGTAGCTGTGGACAACCAAGTACATAAATAAAGCTTGTCAGGACATTATTTCCAAGCATGCAGATGTCTGCTGCAAACTGGTCAAATTACCCAATCCCCAAAAACAAAAATTAAGACAAGTTCTCATTAAGCCTCACTCAATTGCCCATACACAAAAACAATAAAATAGAAAGAAACCACAAAACTAGCGAAGACTTGATGCAACAAACTCTTCACAAAATAACATCTATCATATTGCAGAAGGCAAGAATGTTTTTTAAAATCTAAGCACTTACTCTTGATGTTGGCTGAATTCTGCGATTAGATCTACGCGGCTCAACAGTATCAGAGATTGATTTTGTAGAATTACCATTCAAAGGCTTGTCCTCCTCAATCTTACTCAACTTTCCACCAGCAGGGGCAAGTTTTCCTTTACTTACCCGTTCAGGTTTAGAATTTGATGTGTGCATTTTCTTATAGGAAACAGCATCTGATGGAAGAGCAAGTGCTGAAAATAAGACTGGGCCCTCTGTTGCTCCATCAGAATTAGAAAACAATTGAAAGCCCATCAGATTCTGCTTTTCTGAAGTGTTTTCACTATGGTTTACAGAATCCTTGGCCTTTGTAGCATTATATGCAACAGCACCATCATCAGGTGCGGAAACTGCAGTGCTTGACAGGCTGTCCTTCTGAGGAACTCTTCTAACAGAAACATTCTGTGGTTTTGCAGACTTAAGAACCTTAGGCTTGGGAACAGCTGCTCGTCTTTCATTTGACTCGGTCTTAGTGCTTCTCCACCCCCGGGATCCTGCTACTTGAGGAGTCAAATGCTTTGTTGACTTGACTGAATCATTTACTTCATTGAGTTGACTACCCCGATCTGCAACATAATGCTTACTGACTTCCATAAATTTCCTCTTCTTTCCAGGCTTGGGTACACCAAATATTACTCTAGATCCTTCCTTCTGCAATCCAGTTCTTGTCATTCTCAGTGAATCAGGCCTATTCTCATCTCTAGTGCTCTTACCAATATTGAATAGTTTCTGATGAGCTGATAAATCTAATAATGTTGGATTATCAGATTTATCAGATTCTGTTGCATCCATACTTTTTGAGGTCTTATCCTTCCCCTTGGCCTCCATGACAGGGCTACGCACCCTTGGTCGCTTCTGTTGTGGGGTATCATCCTGAACACATTTACATTACAAGTTAGTGCAACCAAGCAAGAAAATTCACACCAGGGAAAAATCAAATGATAATGAAAGGCAAAATAATCACCCCATGAGAAGAGCGCCTATTCTCTCCTGTATTTGACCATTCAATCCATTCCTTATTTTTCCATATGAGTGAAGGCCTAAGTTCCCATGGTTTAAGTACTGTCATTTCTCCTCGAGCTACAAGTGGAAGAAATATTTGTCTATGACCAAAAGCATTATCAGCTAAAACAGAGAACTTCGGTGATCAAATTAGACTATCTATTGTGCATACCTGGAAATTTCACAGTTACCATTGGCTCATCTTTCTTGCTCTGTTCAGTTACCACTCCCTCCCACCAGCTGAAAGATTAGACAAACAAAATGATCATAGTTATTAAAGGGCACAAAGAATCCTTGAAGGCTAGGTAAGAGGTGCAGTGGAAAGCCCGAGTATGATGCTAAAGAAAAAAAAAAAACTGCAACATAAAATAGATAGAATTCCAGAAGCAATCTTTTCGGGGGAGAAAAAAAAGCTGTAAGTGTTAAACCATAAGGTACTCGTACAAAAGCAATAATCTATAAGACTAGTAATGTAGTTGATGTAGAACCAATAGGGTAAGAAATTCTCAGAACAGAATGATAAAATTTCTCAAACTAATTAGTCAATCATAGAAAAGCTATTTGCAAAAATGCGTAGGTATTTTTAGTAGTATTTTTAATCCCAACAG
Organism: Cnidoscolus chayamansa; assembly: GCA_948266635.1. NCBI lineage: Eukaryota > Viridiplantae > Streptophyta > Magnoliopsida > Malpighiales > Euphorbiaceae > Cnidoscolus > Cnidoscolus chayamansa. The sequence goes on along the minus strand of CAOGCB010587875.1, from coordinate 6,581 downwards.
CACTTGGATTAGGAGCCTTAAATAAGAAAATACAAAACAATTAAGAGTCCAAAACAAACTTCCTAATTAATAGAAACATCATGTTTCTAAATTTACAATGAAAAATAAATCACAATATTTCCTAAATCGGGTCTTGAACTGCATCAGTAGTCTTCTTTATTGTGACAAAAAGATGTATCCCCTAATTGCAGATTGCTTATAATCAAATTAATGAGTTATCATCAATTCATGCAATCTAGATAAACAGAAGCAGATTCTTTTGTAAAATTAAGCAACCAAAGCATGCAAGGGGGGGAAATAAAAAGAAAGAAACAAGAACATCCATAAAGAAATAGGAGCCAAGAAGAAAGGAGAAAGACAAAAGAGATGAGAAAAGCAAGAAAACAGAGACAAACAGGGTGATAAGAGTTGAAATCATAATGGAAGTCGGCTTATGTCAACCAAGTGCAGGCAATCTACAAATAAGAACATGGGAAGTCAGTCACTCTTTCAAAAAACATGATCTTAGCATATTTATTTTTATAAGCAGCAATCCCATGATGAAAAGGCCTCCAACATGAACTAGAAAAATCTGCCTTTCCCTTCAACCCACTCTTTCTCTCTTCAGAATAAGGCAATTCACTCTATCACAGTAAATTTAGGAACCTTAGTATCAATAACTCCTATCATAACCATACATCAACCATATACAAGCATACCTATCTTGTATCCACGCATCAACTCTATCACCAATAGACCAATTATAGTCCCCCATGGCAGCTCTTCTCCTCTTCCTTGTTCCTTCAAATGGCATGGCAGCATGAGGACGGGCTACACGTATTTTGGGCGCCTCATCTCCTTCACCTTCAAGCGGAACCCACTCCTTTAGCTTTTCTGAGCCTGATGAATAATCAAACAGATGTAAATATTGATTTCAATTCAGTCATACAATATGAGCAACAAATTCCAATACTACTATATTCCTTCCATTTTTTTCCCCTAAAACCTCCTTATACAACGAATATCATTAGGCAAAAGCAGTTGCTACTGACCAAGTGCCAGAAACATAACAAAAATGAACTATGAGATATCCTTATAACATATAACATCTCTCTAAAGCACAACAGCTATACATAGCAGAGATAAAGGCAAATATGCCAAACATGATTCACCAAGGAAACTACTTGATTTTATCGTCATCAGAATAACCTCTGTTCAATTGTCCGAAACCTACACTTCATACCAATTTTTATGCATCTAACTGTAGGAAAATTTCATGGCTACGTCCTCCACCATTCTATATTTTTCTTTTTCAGCAAGCGGAAACTGCCATCTATATAATATGTTAGACATCACAGGCCCAACAGTATGAAGAATCAAATAGAGCCAGCATGAACTGGGCTCCTCATCACCTCAGCCATTTTGGTTCAGTTTGCCTTGAACTTATATGCTCTTTATTTTTTTTCTCTGCAGATGTGGGACTTAATTCTACAAGCCAAATTCCAACAAAACAGGTTGGAAATAGCACAGTTGTAATTGCAAGTTGGCTCATGATTTTATAAGTTGACATTACCAAAATGAGTTGAAATGCATATACAATCAGAATAAATTGAAATCACATTTATAAATAGTCAAAATCGGATTGAAACAAAGTGATTTTACTAGTCTATAATTATATATTGGAAATTTTAGACTTTCAAAATTTATCTTTAAATTTATCAAAAATATTGTTATTTTTTTAACATCAATACTATTTTTCTTTTTGCAGTTTTTCAAATATGTAATAATAGCTAGTACTTGTGATATAAAAATTATCATGTAATATTGCTATTTTCATTTTATTCATCAAAAAATATTTTTTACATCTTCTATAACTTGATGCTTGGTATTCTGCTTTCAAATATTAAGAATGAGTGTTCATTTATTAATTATGAAATAATTTTCAATTATTCATGCATGTATAACTTGGTGAATATTATAATATATATTAAAAGAAAAAGCGTCCAAACAAGCCCCTCAACTTTTCATCAAGGTTCAAATAAGCCTAATTTGAACTTTTTAGCCAAATAAACCTTAAATTTGACATTTAAGTTCAGATAAATCCAGGCCTACATAAAATATTATTTCCAGTGATTTTTAATACTTTTTTTCCTGTGATTTTTAAAATACTAAAAATTTACAACTTGTATTCTTGAATTTTTTTTTCTTATTTTTTTATTTTAACCTTTGTTTAATTAAAAATACTAAATAAGTTTGACTATTTAAAATTACAAAAATTAATATTTTATTTTATATATGAAAGGATATTTATCTGCTTATCTAAATACAACTTTTTTTTTTTTGAAATGTATTTTAAGCAAATTATAAAATTTTTAAGGTTTTCTGATTTTACAGCCCCGTAACTGATTCTAGGTTAAAATAAGCAAGTTTGACAACCTTAGCAATAATGAACAATCAGACAAGTTAAGACATTTTTGTTTAAAGGTATCAGGATGAAAATCAACTTCCTGCTAAGGGTGATGACAACATAGCATTACCCTAGAAGTCATGCATGCAAAACAGAGTTTATCTGGACTCAGGACAAGGTTTCTCCAAGGTTTACGCATTCAGAGATGCCGAAATATCATTCATTCATTAATCATGCACCTCCACCAGTTTTCCTGAAGAAAATATTTACCTTCACTTGATGTAAGCTCAGTGTAACTCACATAAGCCTTCCCGTCTGTTAAACTCAAAACTTTTGCTGGGAACCAAGCTGCCTTAAATCCACTTCCATCTTTGAAAACCTTTTGATAATAGTACAACAAAACAAAAGGCTAAAATGTTAAGCTAAAAGGAAAGAGGAAGAAGATAAAAACTGGATAGGTCATTAAGAAGGCATACAGTTTCAAATCCACATCAGAATAGAGTACAATTTACTGCAATGGCAAGTGAAAATTGCAATCACAAGTTAGAAATTTCAAACCTCAACAATGGAATTCTCCTTAATCCCATTCTCTTTTAGAGTTTCTGCCTTTCCATACTCATCCTGAACAATGGAAGATATGGCTCCATTCTCTGATTCAGGGACCACACTGATGGTTTTGGTTAAATCATAATCCTTTTGGCTCCTTTGCCCTTTGGCATCGCCAGAGACACCATCTAACAATCGTCTATATTCCTCACCAGATATGTCTCTATAAGTAGGCAACTTCCCAAGGTCAGTGTTCTGATTTTCTTTCTCATTTGATGCAACCTCTTTCAACTGCCTGGTAGATGTATCTGAACCTCCACCACTGTCCACATTTACATTTTCTCTACAGATGTCATTTGGTTTGGAAAGCAGCTCAGAAGTTACTTGTCCTAATTTCCAGTAACCCCCTGGACCAGCTGCTACAAGCTCACTCAATGTCAAAGGATCACCCATAGCTACTATTTTCCCAGCTTGAGAGACAGCTTCAGCTGCCAACTCAGCAGCTTTTACAATGGCATCTATATTTTCAGCTCGTTTTGATGCAGCCAAAGCAGTTTCAACCTTCCATCTAGCAGCCTCCCTTGCAGCGATAAGAATTGAACTGGAACAGCTGGTTCCATCACCACCCTTCAAAATAGATGCAGGTGTAGCCTTATCCAAATTTTTCATGCCATCAGAATGAGAGATAACATTAACTTGACTATGGTTGTGGTGACCACCAGAAAGTACTGCTTCTTCAGCCATCAGTTTAGCTTGCAATGCAGCATTAGATGCAACCTTGGCAGCTGCGGCTGCTGCCTTTGCGACAGCAGCAGCTGCTGCTATTGCAACAGCTGCAGAAGCTAGCTTGGTTTCCGCGTCTGGTAACAAGCCAGAGTTTCTCTGCTTATCCAGCTGATCCCATATTTCCCGGCTATGACTAGCAGCAGATGCAGCAAGAGCAGCAGCATCCTCTGCCTCCAGCCTAGCTTCCTTTATCTTACCAAGTGTATCCTCCGACAAAATTGCTCTTGTCTCCACATTCTGGGCCCTTTTCACAAGATCTGAAGAAGATGCAGGAGTTACAGAAGTAAATAATTTCTCTGTGGGGGCCTTAGAAATAAAACCAGTAGGAGTTGTTATGTGAATAGGAGTAGACACAGGATTAGCGACAACAGAAGCAATAATTGGCTCCACATGGGGTAAAGATGGAAAAACATTCGGCCCAGGATTCTCAGAAACTGAAGTCTTTTTCCTTTTTCTAGGTTTTGGATCAGCAGAAGTTTGGTTGGCTGATGCTGTTACATTTTTTGCATCAAGCGCAGAAGAAGTCCCAGCAAAAACACTAGCACTGGCTCCATTAACCATGGGAACAGTAGGCTTTGCACAAGATGAATGGGGCACAGATGATTCTTTTACAGGTGTCAATTGAACAGTTTCGGTTAAGGGCAATTGCACAGAAAAACGACCACCTGTGTCGAGAGCAGAAGTCTGTGGAGATGCACCCCAAGGGGGGCCAAAAGGTGTCTGAGATAGCCAAGAAGGGGAATGCCCAACAAAATTCCTGATAACCGGACCTTGATGAGGATGCAGAGGAGAAAGTGCTCGCTGATAATCCATAATTGGACCCCTTGGCATGCCACTTGCTTGCAAAGTGTCGCCAGGGGTAGGCATGCTCCAAAGTGGTGAAGAGGGAGGTACAATGGGATGCACAGTTGTACTGCCCTTGCTGCTGCCACGAACAACTGGCGAGGAGACTACTTTACTTTGCAGTGCATTTTGTTTAATTAATTGCTCAGGAGCTTTAGCACCTGCAAATCTCAATTCTATAACACTTACACTCAACCAAGTTCAAATCAAACTAAAAAGCTTTTGACCAGACAGATACCTGAACGAGATTGCAGAGGTGTCTCAGGGGACATGAGATGAGACTTTTGACCATGAAGCCTTTCTATACACAAGCGCCAGGCACTCTCCCAAATGCTCCTACCACCATCTACAGGCCATAATAGCAGAAAATTCAACATCAACGTCAAGGGCCGTCATTTTTCATCACCACAGGGATGGAGAGGGATAAAGGAGTAAGGAAGAAGGATGACTTACCAGGTCCTCCAAATGCAGATATCATATATGCTTCATCGGGTGGTGTTCCTTGTCTGCAGCAATAATTTTAAACACAATTAGAAGTAGGACTATCATAATCAAATCAGAAATCTTTTTGAAGAATAAACAACATGACCAAAAACTTAACAGACACCAGCTAAGCCCTTATTTTATTTCATCATTCTTTTTTTGGGATTGGGGGAGACTGAGGTGCAAATGCATCACCAAACACACCCAAAAGCACCTTAATCATGCTCATGAAGTCAATTTGGCCAACTCTGTGTCACTAGCAAGTAGCAACAATGTACAAAAAAAAAAATCAAAGAATAGAACTCACATCAAAGCTCCATAAACGAATATCTGAGCACGCAATTGCACTTGCTGTAAATCGGTGAAAGGTTGCTGAAACACTGCAGCTAGAGAAACCGAAGAATTCAAATCTGGCAGACCAGAAGTCGATGTTGCAAGAACAAATGATTTTGCATTACTGGAGTCTACATGTCCATATCGTTGCATCTCACTGGATTGCACAAGCTGAGAAACACCAGATGGGCTCAAGGAAACACTGGTGGTTTTGTCTGCTCTTTCTAATCTAACAGATGATGTTACTTTTACAGTATTTCCCTTCTTGGCAGATTCTTTTGGTGTAGCCTTACCTGAAGCTCGTCTTGATTTACGCTCCAAACTACCTTTTGAAGCCCCACGTGCAACAGCTACATCAGGAATCTTTGGACTTCCATGAGAAAGAGCTTGAGCAATTTTAGCATCTGTTTGGCCTAAGCCAGAACATGAAGTAGATCCATCCATAATCTTAAGAAAGGAAAGGAAGGAAAACATATTAATAAAGGATTCTATATGCCTACAGAGATTATAGTAATGAGAAAACATAATTAATCCAGAACAAAAATTACAGGATCAGTACTAAAATATTGTAGAATTTACCGGGGATCCTTTGCTGGCTTCTGTATTTGAAAAGGGCTGCCATTTCTGGACCTCTTTTTGAGGCAAATGTGGCATTGGAGTGACTTCAAAAGTGAAACTATTCTCATCTTTAGAGGCATCATTCTGATTTGGAGCATCCTTAGAAGCGGACTGTATTCTGGTAACATCACCATCAGCTACCTCGGAAACTGAAACGCTCTGATCTGACAATCTCCGGTGTTCCTCCTTACTTTCATCATGAGAAAGTTCAGTAGTTATATCAACAGTAGGGGGACCATCAGCTGGCTTGTCAAGATCAGCACTATTTTCATGTTCTACTGCACAAAGCATATCTTGGGATTCAGAAAAGGCAAGAGAAGACATCCTCCTACATTTTATAGTAATTAAAACAGATACAAACTAAAATGTCGAACAAAAATAAAAGTAAATCTTAACCCACAATTGATATTAAATGGTCTACCAGTGGTGTTTTGAACAGCAGTCTGCTGAAAACTCTCATCTCCAGATACCGTGACACCATGTACCTCCTCACCTTTCTGATTAGTATCCAGGCAAGACTCCATTATGGCTGAGGGTTCAAGCATCTCATTGTTTATAGTTGGTTCTGTATACAAGAAAAAAGTAT
>CAOGCB010587652.1:0-15246 GCA_948266635.1 Cnidoscolus chayamansa | reverse complement strand
CTGCATCAGGACCTTTGAAAATTGAAAAGAATGCATTTTTCAGGAAAGGTGAGGTCGGTGATTGGAAGAACTATTTGACAGATGAAATGGCAACTAAAATCGACCAAATAACGGAGCAGAAGTTCACTGGTTCTGGCTTGTTCTTCCAATCTCCATAAAACATCTTTGTGTCTGTGTCTGTGTCAGTGTCATAATTTAGATCATGTGATGTCTTAGAATGGTCTGGTTCTTCCATTCATGCTCTTATTGCTAAGAATATGCTTGCTTGCAGGTATCATCTTTAGTTTTCCATAAAGGTTAAATTGAATGTTCCTCGCTTAATTAGTAGACCTTGTTCAACTCAAGTATGTATCTGATGATTTCAATGTACTTTTCTTACCGCAATAAAATTTTCTTACTGCAATAATCAAACCAAACTCTGTTAAACAATTATGCTGTATTTGAAAAGTGTTCAAATTTGAAGTTAATGCCCACATTCAGTGGGGTTACTCATCTTTAGTTTTTCATAGAGGTTAAATTGAATACATGGTTACGAGATGTTCCACGGTATTTGTTCTTTAGGGTCATATGTTGCAGTTTTTGAAATAGTAGAAATGCCTTTATATTTCAAGGATCTTGTATGGACATGAATGTTATTATTTGAGCAAGTTTAAGAACAGTTAAGGAAACAATGCTCCACTCTACATATTCTCCGGGAGCTAAATGGGATTCTTGGAATAAACGGATGGATGATGGACTGAAAATCAACACAAGGGGGCAAGACTTATGGGGATGACTTAATAAAAAAATCATATAGGTGCTTGGGTAATAGGTTTTCTAACTTTTTTTGGTAAAGACCGGGTCCTAGGTTGAGAACTGTTGGCTATATTTTAAGGTTAAGTTAGCTATAAATTTATATTCTAGGGTTAAGTTAGCTATAAATTTATTCAAGGAAATTTATTGATTGAAAACGACAATCTAGAAGTCATTCTCGTATTAAAAAGGAAAAATAGATAATCTCAAATAGTTAATGAAAAAGTTTGAAGCGTTTTTACTTAATTATCAATACATCTAAATTTGTAATGATTGTTGAGAGGGCAATAATTGTGTGGACTAGCCACTTCAATCTCTGCCACATAATTTAAAGCAATTATTTGTGCATGATAATAGTTTAGGTCATGCTAATGTACTTTTTTTTTCATAAAAAAATTGAAATTAATGCCCACATATTTATTTTTTTTTATTATAAAGATGAATTAACAAACTATAGTGCTTTAAAAATATACTATCTGTTAAGATTTTCAAAATGGGAAAATCAAATTAATTTTCAATATATATTTTTAAAAAAATTATAGTTAAATTTTTTAGATATATTATTTACTTAAAAAAGAAATATATTCAATGTTATTTTATTGACAAAATATTAAACTTATTAATAATAATTCAGTTCACATTTATATTTTAAATTTTAATAATCAAATTCAATTATTATTATTTTTCACAAAATAAATTTAATTTAATTTAATTAATTTATTACATTTTATTTTTTTATTTGGATAACTTTATTACTTATATTTTATACTGTTGACTCATGAATTAAAATGAGTATTATTTGATGATTTCAAAATTTATGAAAATCATTCTATTTCTGAAAATTATTATTAAATGATTATAAATTGATTTTGAAGAAAAAAAATGAAGAATCAAACATATAAGAAATAAGACCTCAAACATATAAGAAAATAAGACCTGAAACATCAATAAGTTGAGGACTTCAGCATAATTAGGTAATTTTAGAATTTAAGAATTTGAATTGTCAAGAATGATAAATCATTCATACAATATAGTTTTTAGAACTTGATTTTAATGCCGAAGAAAATATAGTTGAAAGTAAAACCGAGACTTTAAAGTGAGAATTATATTTTCATGAATCCTAGTTCTAAAATCAACTTCTGCGGAGATCACATTATAGTTCAAAAATAATAGCTAGTTTTCTAACAAATCTGATTCAAACCTGTCTAAATCTCTTTCAAACGGATATAAACCACTAGTAAAATATAAATTGAGTTATTCTCTAAAATTTACGTTTAGGCAAACAATTTTTATATTAAGAGAATTTATTACAAATAGATTTTTTTACTTGAACATTAATTGAACATTACATGACAAATTTAACTTTTTTCTTTTTTTATAGCTTCAGTAGTAAATTGAGGAGAAAAAAAATATTCTTCAACCACCATAATCTATATAAGGTTGCTTGCAAGTTTAAGATAACTTGAGTTTTTAATTGTTGAGTGATAACACTTATAAGAAGTTACAATAATTTTTTAAAACTCGGGAGATTGTAAACGTCTTTCTATTGCCTGTTGAAAAGAGTCAAATAGTTGAGGAGAAACTCAAAGAAAAGGGGAAGCCAAACCACTATAAATCCAAACGTTCTATCTTTTAATCCCTCAAAATCTTTAATATTCATGTGCTTTTAAGTTTATTTAAATTATTCTCATTGTTGCATTTGCGATATATTATTGAAAATTTGTGTTTGTTGTGTGATTGATCAGTAGAAAAGTTATTATTCACATATGTTTTAGAAGTTCTGATTTCAATACAATATACTTTCAACACTATTCAATGTTTTTTTAATTATTTTGAGCAAGAACATATATTTAAAATGGTATTAAAAATATCAAATTCATTCCCTTTTGTTCCTAAGACATCATGTACAACGATATGTTAATCTCTTATATTTAATTTAATTATATATTAAAATATTAATTTAATCACTAAAGTGTTCAGTTTCAGTTTTGGTACGATTTTTAGTAAGAATCAGAAGCAGAACTAAATTTTAGTTTTGGTTCCGATTCAGTATTATACACTTTGGTTCCAGTTTCAGTTTTTATTTCAGTTTTGATTTTGATACGGTTTCGATTTCATTCATCAGTTCTTATACTGACTCATAAAAAAATTTCAAGCCAAACACACATATAATATTTTAATATTATTCAATTATCAAATACTCATAATATTAGTATATTATTTCTAATCAAAGTTTATAATAATACTAAATATATAAAATTAATACGAAGTCTTTACTATTACATTTTTCCAAAAAAAAGGTAAAAACAACTTCTATAAGCTTAGGAAGTTTTGTTGCAATATTTTCCATAAAGAAGAATTCCAAATCAAATAAGTTTCAAACTTTTCTCTTATTTGTCACTTTCAATTTGACATAATAAATAAATTGGTAAATATTAAGGCCAGTTTTATAATTAAAATGACATATTCATAAGTCACATATTTCTTTTTAGTCCATATATTCTAAAAAAGTGACTTGTGAAAAGTTTAATATTATTTCGATACGATGTTAAACTTGTTCAGATTCAATAGCAAAAACACATATTGCAATGAGAAATTAGTATTTTGATTTAAATAAAGCAATGAAAGAGAAAAATATGATAATATGTTGTATTTGGTGTTGAAGCTTAGATTTGAATAAAAGTCAAAGCTAAAACAAAATAGAGATTAAAAAAAAAAAAGAAATAGGAGAGAAAATAAATTTTCATCTTCAACTTATTAGATATAAACTTACAATTACTAATCACTATAAGGACGTTTAAATCGCGATATTATAAGAGGCTTAGTGATAATGCCATAAAAAAAGATAATAATATGTAGAATATGGAATAGAGAATATATAATAATAATATATGATAGACAATTAAAATGTCTATGATAAAATGTGTAGTAGAGAATTAGAATGTGTACCGGAGTTCTTCAATTTCTTTATATAGGCATTTATAGGCTAAGAGTCTTAATTTTATTGGATTTAATCCTTTTTTGGTTAGGATTCTGTAATAAAATTGTATTTATCTATTTTTAGTATTGTCTGTATTGAAATCTATTATAGTTTGGACTAATCTTGTGGTTAGGTCTAACTAATGATTTTTTAATTTATATTTTAAATAAAATTATATAATTCTAATAAATTTTTTATAAATTTATAAAAAGATAAATGTAAAAAGTAATATTATATTAAATTATTAATAAATTATTTTTAAAACATAATTATATATAATACATATATATTATCTTATAATAAATTTTATTATATATATGTTTTAATTTTAACTATAAAATATATTATATAGATAAAAAAATATTTAATTATATTAGTAATAATCATATATATAGTTATGTTAGTAATGATCTAAGATGACAATTATTGCTTAAAAAAAAGATGATAATTATTAATATTTTGGTTTGATTTATAAATTAATTATAATTTAATTATATATATATATATATATATATATATATATATATATATATATATATTGATATAAATTTAAATATTATATATGTTTTAATTTTAACTATAAAATATATTATATAGATAAAAATATTGAATTATATTAGTAATAATTATATATATAGTTATGCTAGTAATGATCTAAGATGACAATTATTGCTTAAAAAAAAGATGATAATTATTAATATTTTGGTTTGATTTATAAATTAATTAAAATTATTTATAATTATATATATATATATATATATATATATTGATTGATATAAATTCAAATATTTTAAAATTTATATTCAAATAATAAATAAATAAAAGCATATATTATTTATAATAATTATATAGATTATAATTTAAATTATAATATAATATATCATAATAAATATATTTTATTATAATAAATATTTTATTATAGTAAACATTTTATTATAATATTTTTAATATAATAATTTACCACTACTATTTTTCTAAAATTATATAATATTTAATAATATTATATATTTTAACTATAACAATATATAAAAATATATATAAAAATCAATTCTTGATATGATTTCGGCTCGATTTTGGTATGGTTCTGGTACGGTTCTTTATGAAGATCTAGAACCAAAACTAAATTGCTATATAAAATTCGGTTCGGTTCTCATAACATTTATTCTTTTTTGTTTCAATACAGTTCAATTCGGTTCCCCTAAAAACCATGCACATTCTTATTCACTATATATAAACTTATCTATTTTAATAATAAATTATATAAATATTAATTTGTAGTAGTACAAGAATGAACTTAAAACTTTGTAGCCCCAAGAAGTGAGATGAGATGATATGGGTTATTTTTCTCTTAACTAGAGATACCGAGTTCATGCTTTTGGTGTGGAACACCTTTAAAACATGAGATGGAGCAATTTATCTCTTTAAGAGACATATTCGGCGCAAATATGAAATAATCGAGACAGTAAATTTCGAATACCGGATAGTTTAGATAAAAACTAAAACTTTATAAAAGAAAATATGTATGACTTATAAATTAAGGTTCATGTATTTCATTGTTAAACATAGATAAGTTCATATATGATCATTAAAATTAATTTTACTAACAAATTGAGCAATTAAAGTATTATTTAAAATAAAATTTAAATATATGATATTTTAATTAAATAAGTGTTAAAAAATAAAAAGTGAAGTCATAATTATACATAAAACAAAAATAATAAAATTAAATATTAATTTTATTAAAAATTAGGAGTTGAAATGCAATTTATATGTTTACTTTTACGTAAAATTTATTATGCTCTTATTATTTTAAAAAATATTTTAAAGTTTAATTTAATTCTACTATAATCTAGTATCATTAGAATGAAAGTAATAGAATTTTGATTTAGTTGAATTTGAAAATATTTTTCAAAAAATTAATTTTTAGTCTATTAAATCATATAAATTTTAAAAAATAGAAAATAGTGCTAGATATTTTCTAAAATTTCAAAGTTATGAAATTGTATATAGTAGGATTATTGGCAAAAAAATTTCAAATATTTTAAAAAATACTCAATTATATCTATTTTTTTATGAATAATTAAATCAAACTTTTCACTTTCATCACAATTATATCCAATACCTCAAATCAATTTTAATCAAAATCTACATGGTATTCACATAGATTTTAAATCTATTATTAAATTAACAAAACCTTCTACATTCTCACTACTAAAAAATTGCTATTGTTAAAAAAAATCCAAACATTTTTTAAAATGTACAATTACATTCAAATTTTTTTATTGGGAAAATTAAAATCCATATGTGTATAGTTGTGCATCCTCGGATACGTTTGGATTGTTTATCTTAGTTTTGGCTTTGAAGTTCTTTAATAAAAATCTTTAATAAAAATAAAAAAGTTCATATTATAACTTCTTTAATTTGATCTTAATCCTGACTTCTGAAAAGTTTTAGTGGATGTTGTATGAAGGTGGAGTTCCTATAAAGTGGCATTTTAGATGCCTTTAGACTAAGATTTCTCCATTTTCTTTATTCCGAAGGAAGAAAACTTCATCTTCCCCTTTTTCCTTTGTCATCTCCGGTTTGACTTTCCATTAGCAACAATCAATAAGCAATTTGTAATCTTTCTGTAATTGAGGAGTGGTGCATACTTTACTCCCACTTTTATGAAGTACTTTCCTCATCTTTCTTGGACTCTTTAATTTTTTCATGTTCCATTAGTTATGATATGAATTCATTGGACACCCAAGTCTGTACGCACCTATATGGAGATTTTTGTATGTTGAAGGGTTGGCAAGTGATTGCTTTACTTAGAAGTGCATATTGAGTCTTTTGCTAGAGGAAGAATAAGAAGAAGATGATAGTTGGGCTTGGGGTTAGAATGATATATTGACAAATGATAGTACTAACTAGAAACAATATTTAGGGAGACAAAAGTACTTGTGACTTAGCTGAAGTTGGTCGTTCTTACATGAAGAGGAAATAATTGCACTAGCAATAACACACAAATACACTAGAATAATTTCCTCTATTTGTTTAATAATAAGGCACAAAAAATGAAGTGTAGATACAAAAATAATTGAGCAACACAACCAGCAAAGAGACAATCACAACACTAGAATTTTTACATGGAAAACCTCCCCAAGGCGAGGAGTAAAAAACTACAGGCACAAGCTAATCAATTCTTCCATTATCGATCAAATAGTAGGTACAACAAGTTCTTCTCTAGAGACTAAAGGCATACATATAAATATCTCAAGAATAACCTATTCTCGGAATCCCAAATAAGCAACCATCATCAATAAGATGGAATCAACAAAAGAGAGAAGAAATGTGAAAGATCTCTCCAATTAGAATGATTTGTTCGTGGCCAATAACTCAAGCTCTGATTATCTTCCAGCCGATCCGACCATCCAAAACTTGAATCCAAGTCTGATGAAGACTCCCTCAAAGTTTCAAGCCAATCTAACGATTAACTTTTCTGTTCTAGTTGTTTTTCTGTAACAGCCCCAAGAGAACAAACAAGCTGATTTTTGATTTTGCCTCTCCAACTTCCTCTCTAATGTTTTGCTGCAACTAAATCCCTCAAAAACCCCCCAAGCCATCTTTATTTCTAAGGGTATTTAAACCTCTTCCAAACTAACCTAATCCTAATGAGCTTTTCCACTTAATTAAGTGGACCAAACAAGTGTTTGGTCCATCTTCCACATAATTAAATGGGCCAATCAAGTGTTTGGTCCATCTTCCACATAGGAAGGAAAACCAACAAATCTCCCCCTTCCAATTATATGGAAGGATCCACAATCCTTGCAATCTCACAACAAATAGCATGCTTTGTCTTCGACAAAGTCTTTGTCATCACATCTGAACCATTATAATCAGTATGGACATTTTCAAGATTGCCAAGATACTACTCCCCTGCAAAGGTAACCAGATATGGACTTCCTATTATCAACATTTTCGCCCCAATTAGCATTCGTATACCATTCAAGTACATATTTTCCATTTCCAACACAAACAAAGTTGGGAGGTTCCATGAAGATACCTGAGAATCCACTTAACAGCATTCCAATGCTCTTTGCCTGGGTTAGACATGAATATGCTAACTACACCAACTGCATTAGCAATATCAGGTCTAGTGCATACCATTACATACATCAAGCTTCCAATAGTCGAGGCATAAGGAACTTTGTCCATTGCTTCCTTTTCTTCATTTGTGGATGGACACTACTTTGAGCTCAACTTGAAATGGCTAGCAAGAGGAGTGCTAACTGCTTTAGCACTTTCCATGTTGAATCTTTGAAGTACCTTCTCAATGTAGCTCTTTTTAGATAGCCATAATTTCTTCGACTTCTTATACCGATTAATTTCCATACCAAGGATCTTCTTTGCTACACCCAAGTCTTTCATAGCGAAGGCCTTTTTCAGCTCCTTCTTCAACCTGTCAATTTTCTTAACATTTTTGCCAACAATCAACATGTCATCAACATAAAGCAATAATACAAGAAAATCTCCATAGGAAAAGTGATTAATAAAAACGCAATGGTCTAAGGATGTCCTTTTGCAGCCATGCTCCAGTATAAAAGACTCAAACTTCTTATATCATTGCCTTGGTGCTTGCTTCAACCCATAAAGGTTTTTCTCTAATTTGCACACCAAGTGCTTTTTCCCTTTAACTTGGAATCCCTCCGACTACTCCATATAGATTTCTTCCTTTAAATCACCATGAAGGAAGGCTGTTTTAACTTCCATTTACTCTATCTCCAAATCCATACTAGCAGCTAGGCCAAGCACTACCCTGATGGAAGACATCTTCACCACATGAGAGAAGATTTCATCAAAATCAACTCCCCTTTTCTGATTGAAGCCTTTCACAACCAATCTTGCCTTGTACCTTGGCTTTGATTTCCCCTTTTCAGTCTTCAATCTATAAACCCATTTGTTTTTCAAGGCTTTTCTGCCTTTGGTTAACTTTACTAGCTTATAGATTTTGTTCTCATGCAAAGGTTTCATCTCTTCTTGCATTGCTTTCAACCACTCACTCTTTTTATCATGCTCAATGGCCTCTTCGTAACACTCAGGTTCTCCCCTATCAATCAATAAGACATACTCTATAGGAGAATACCTTCTTGAAGACATTCTAAGCCTTGATCTTCTCAACTTCGGTTAAGGTTCATCTTGAGCTTCTATACCCTCCTTTGGTAACTTTGGCTCAAATGGTGCTTATTGTTCAGGAGACTGTGGTGGATCAACCTCATTTAAAGGTAACTCTACTTTAGGTTCACCTACTAGCCTATCAATTTCTGCCTCCTATTCAATTAGATCACCATTGCAAGAATATTAATTTCTTGCAACTTTATCAATGTCTTGAATTGTTTGATCTTCCATGAACACAATATCTTGGCTTCATACAAGCTTCTTTGTAATCGGATCATAAAACCTGTAGCCAAACTCATCAAGGCCATATCCCACAAAGACACATTGTCTTGTCTTCCCATCAAGCTTTGACCTTTCATCCTTAGGCATGTGCACAAATGCTTTGCACCCAAAGACATGCAAGTGATCATAAGATACATCTTTACCAGTCCACACTTTATCTGGCACCTCAAACTGCAAAGGAAAATAAGGAGAAAGATTTAGTACATGCACAACAATATTTAAAACCTCATCCCAAAATGTTCTAGGCAACCTTGCTTGTGACAACAAACACCTAACTCTTTCTACCAATGTCCTATTCATCCTTTTCGCCACTCCATTTAACTATGGAGTTTTAGGAGGGGTCTTTTGATGCCGAATACCATGTTGGCTACAATACTCGGAAAAAAGAGCCCAAGTATTCTCCCCCATTATCAATTTTGATACATTTGATCTTCTTCATAGACTGCCTTTCAATCAAAGCTTGAAACTGTTGAATTTGTCTAACACATGATCCTTTGTTCGCAGAGCATAAGCCCAAATCTTTCTAAGCAATCATCAATGAACGTCACAAAATAGTGAGCCCCACCAAGTGTCCTTGTCTTCATAGGACCACAAACATCAAAGTCTATCAAGTCTAACAACTCTTTCTTCTTGGAGGAGGAATGGCCTTTAAAAGATACCCTATGTTGTTTGCCTGCCATACAGTGAGAGCATTTTCTCAAGTCTGAATTCTGCAACCCCGACAATAAATTTTTTGTACACAACACCTGCATGCCTTTCTCACTCATGTGAGCAAGTTTCTTATGCTAAGTCTCAATCACATCATCACTCTCAACTGTGTTGACAACATTAGCAAGCATCATTGCATACATCATGTATAGTGATGATTGTTTCTTACCTCTAGCAACAACCATAGAACCTTTAGTGAGCTTCCACTCACTATCACTAAAGGTACTACAATAACCCTCATCATCAAGCTTACCAGTTGAGATGAAATTTATTCGAATATTCAGGGCATGCTTTACACCTTTGAGAGTCAATCTAGAACCATAATTGATCCTCAAGCACACATCTCCAATGCTAATAACTTTAGCTGCACCATCGTTTTCCATCTTCAATGACCCGAAGTCTCCTAAAGTGTAGGAAGTAAATGACTCTCTTTAAAAGGTAGCATAAGTGGTGGCACCACTATCAATCACCCATGTGAACTCATGTGAGGTAAAATTAATGGCATCTCTATCACTGACAATAAGAAACTCTTCAGTGATTGTGGTTGCTACATCATCATCATTTTCACTTTCTTTGTCTTTGTTTTTTTTCTTCTCTTTTGCTTTACCCTCTTTGTTGTCTTTCTTAAACTTCCAGCTTAACTTTTTTATATGACCCTTTTTCTTGCAGCAATAGCATTCTACATTAGATTTGCAAAATGTCTCCCATGAATCTGGCAAACTAGCAAGTAACCACATCCCAAGAACTTCATCATCAAACATAATACCCATGGCTGACAACTGCTGTACAATGCCTTGATAATCATTCAAGTGATCTGACATGGCAAACCCTTCCTTATACCTCAAATTCATCAACCTTTTTAATAAGAGACATTGTATTGTTCCTGGTCTTCTTGGCATACAACTATTCAAGTTTCTCCCATAATGTTCTAGCATGTTCATCATCTTCATCTGTTTTTTATTATGGCTTGGATGTAGCAAAAACAGGCAAATGCCAATTTTTAATGTATAACAAATCTTTTATCTTCCGCTGCCAAATATGATAATTAGCACCATTCAAGCTAATCATTATGGTCTCCATCTTTAGCAACCAATAACAACCCAATAACACAATTAACCAACTAGTCGATAACTAGACTCTGATACCAGTTTAAAGAAGAAATAACTGCACTAGCAATAACACATAAATACACTAGAACAATTTTCTCTACTTGGGTGATAATAAGGCACCAAAAATGAAACGCACACACATAAATAATTGAGCAACACAACCAGCAAAGAGACGATCACAACACTAGAATTTTTACGTGGAAAACCTCCCTAAGGTGAGGAGTAAAAAACCACGGGCACAAGTCGGTCAATTCTTCCACTATCGATAAAATAACGGGTACAACAAGTTCTTCTCTAGATACTAGAGGCATATACATAAATATCTCAAGAATAACCTATTCTCGGAATCCTAAATAAGCAAACATCATCAACAAAATGGAATCAACAAAAGAGATAAGAAATTTGGAAGATCACACCAAGTAGAATGATTTATCCTGGCTAATAACTCAAGCTCTGATTATCTTCTGGCCGATCTGGCCACCCAAAGCTTGAACCCAAGTCTGATGAAGACTCTTTCAAAGTTTCAAGTCGATCCAACGGTTAACTTTTCCATTCAAGTTGTTTTTTTGTAACAGCCCCATGAGAACAAACAAGCTGATTTTTGCTTTTGTCTCTCCAATTTTCTCTCTAATGTTTCGCTGCAACTAAACCCCTCAAAAACGCCTAAGCCATCTTTGTTTTTAAAAGTATTTAAACCTCTTCCAAACTAATCCAATTTTAATGGGTTCTTTCACTTATTAAGTGGGCCAAACAAGTATTTGGGTCATCTTCCACATAGAAAGGAAACCCTTAGAGAGTGTTGAAATCTCGTGAGCTATGTAGAAAGAATTTGAACGGTGGACCAAATGCTTTGGATACTCTATCAATAGGTTGGAGACATGGATAGATATATTCTAAATCGTCACCATCCCATTAGATTTGATAAACTTAATAGTCGGCCGGTGGGTCAAGGCGGATATGCATAAGAGATGTTGTTGCCTATAAGGTGAAAATACCATGAAATTTTAAAAATTTGATACCCATTTACTTAATAATAACCCTGACGTCTATTATTATATATATATGGATAAAGAATTCTACGTTTAAATCATAAATGGATGGTTATGAAAAATGTATTATTTGTTTCAGGTTTTCTAATGCTGTGAAATTGGTTGAGTATTAATAGCACAACAAATCAACAAAAATATGTGCCTTTAGCAAGTAACGTTATCTAGAATAGGTAATAGGTTGATATTTTTAAGAAAGCAGAGTATTAGAGATATATCCAAATTCACCTTATTCTCCGGTACTCATTTGGATCATAATACACGATTACAAAGTTGACATTTCCCTCTCAAAATCTCAATTAGAATTCATCTAGAGAGGATAATAATGAATCCACCTTTGAAACATCTCATAGCATTCTCTACGATGGAACTCCGGTGGTGGGTGACCCGCACCCTATATTTAAAAACCCAAAAAATAACTCATTTCATTGCTCTACAATTGCTAGGAGAATATAAATTAGAAAATAAGTGAAATCTACTTGCCTTAACAGTTGCAAATGTCAACTGAAATCCTTGTTTTGAATACTTTCTGGTGTATCTGCATATTGATCAAGTGACATAAGGGTTTTCAGCTTCAGTGATCAAATTAAGCTGACAAAATCTTGAGTACAATCACCTACCCTGCAACTTGGCCATCAATAAACCATGGTCGCCAGTCATCTGCAATCGTCAAATTCAGAGACTTTATCCATTTTTGGGTTCCGATATAGGAAATAAGCATGTCATGATCACCACTGTAGCAAGAGAAAATCAATGTAAGTGTGATAAATATATGATGTATTAGACTACAAACATTAAGCATAGGATGATCATTCATTCTCCAAGTGCCAACCACTCAGGATTTGTGTGAAATATTCAATAGTTGGGTGCAATACAAATATATTCTAATCACTTGCAACCCACATGGAGCTCGCCATTTTCAATTATTGTAATAAAATCCTTGCACATACCAGGGTTGTATCATATAATTTCTGAAGTAATGCAAGAAACATGACAGTTTCGTTTCATCACCTCTGAACAAGAAGTTGCAAACCTTTGGAGCTGAGATACTGATGAACATCAATGACACTTGGAACATCATTTTTGTATGGTAAACTCCTGTTGCACCTCACCCATTCCGACACAATTCCCTATTACATCACCAACATTAATTATTTCAAACTTAAACATTATATATTCAGTAGTCTGACAGTTCTTAAACCTTTCGAACATGCAACGCATCTTGGACTACGGGATCATTCGCCCACAAGTAGGCCAGCATATAAACAAAATTCTGCAGAATTAAGCTGATTACTTGCAAAGATAGAAAAAGTATATGAAAGAACAGAAACTGCAATCTAACTAGTAAGGTGAAGCAATTTACATGACACTGAAATTGGGAAATTTCGTGTGATGGTTGACGGATGAAATTTGCAGGATTTTCTTTTACAGATCTTCTACCAGCTTCTGAATTTGCTTTCCAGGATAAACAGCGAGGTTCCAAGACTTGTTTTTGATTTATATCTTTTATACACTGTGAGCTTAGTGAAAATAAATCAATAGAACTGTTTGTTGGAAGATTATTTGGAAAAACAAAAAACATCAATAAAAATCAACTGTGCTATTGATCCTCTCACTAGTAACTACCATTTGATAATATGCAAGGGCTGATAAACACTCTGTGTTGGATGGATCTACATCTACATACATCTCATTGCAACTCTTTTTAAGTTTCTGGAAAAGCATGAAACATATTATCAAATCAAAATTCTCCACACAAAACATCATGAAAATGTTCACAAGATGAATAAATACATGAAAAGAGGAGTTTCCTCATGTTACCTCATAGAGTTCATCTGAAATAAATGCCAACCTGTGAGCAAATGCTATTCTCGAATTTGTGTCTATGACTGAATCTGTGAATGGGCTCCCAACAAGATACCCCTGAAGAGAACTAATTTCATATTACCGTGTACAACATACCGAGAAAGTAATAAAAACTATTAGTAGTAATAAAATAAAATTTCAAATAAGTCATGTACTAGGAGATTCAAATGCGGACGGACATTTGCTTCATTATCTGCAGAGCAATTAAATACTATAAATCAATTTTGGCAGCCAGAATATTAACAAAAGTTCTAAGTTCAAAAATTAACATTTTACCGTTTATGATTATTTTAGTGATCAGTGGAACAAGAATGCCAGAGTAAGAATCACCACCAATAAAGAGCTGAAGTTGGAGATACTGAGGGTGTTCTAACAACCACTGCAGTTAACATAACTTGGGAACTTTACCATTTGGGTTGTCAAATTTTGACCAAATCTATTTATTTTACTAAGTTTTTATTTTTATTTTTTTTAATTTCCACTGCTTCCCATTTGAACTTTTCTTACCTTCTTGAGGAATTGATAGGACTCTTCTGCATATTGTGAGTCTGACACATGCCATCCTTCTGGACTCCTAGAATAAGAGAAACCAGAGCCAACTGGTGCATCTAAAAATATAAAGCTGGCTGTCTGAAGAATCATGAGCATTCATCAATTAAATTTGTTCATGAAAACAATAAGGAAAGAATGATATTTACACTACCTTTGTCCATGCATATGGGTAGAACTTTAACTCTGGCAATCCCACCTTGTAGTTGTCTACATCAAACTCCAGGGGACCTACTCAAAAATATTGAAAGAATATCACTTGCTATAGATCCAATACAAAAGGAGGCATTCACAGTGATAACACATCCAATACAACTTATGCCATTCACTCATTCTATCTCTTTTCAAATTAGAATTCTAACTTCATACAATTTCTCTAACTCGCACTTACATATTGCCAAAAAAAAAAACTCGTTTTCTAATTTCACAAATGAGACTAATTAGTAAAGTGAGATGCACGAGTTAACCAAATGAGACTAATGAGTTTGAATTGCTAATATACTTCATATAATAACTAAATCAACAACTCTAAGAATCCAAACAAGGGTAAAAACATAAAAGTTCTCTTTTCCCCATTTACGCAATCCAAACAAAGGGTAAATGTTGGATATGAGGACAGGAAACATGCAAAGAAAGAGTTAAATAAAGAACATAGCCAAGACAGAGCCATTGTACCGATTTCAAAGATTAATCCGCCGAAGGAAGAACAACCAGGTCCACCAGTTAGCCAGAGAAACAGAGGATCAATCTCGGGATC
>CAOGCB010587511.1:0-18603 GCA_948266635.1 Cnidoscolus chayamansa | reverse complement strand
AGGTTACTTTGGCAACATATTGCGTCAATTAATTTATTTTAAAATATCAGACAATTTAGTGAAAATACTAAAATTTAAACTTAATTTTAATTGATTAAATTAACTGTGATTAAATCCAAATATCACAATAATAATAATAACAATAATAATAATAATAATAATAATAATAATAATAATAATAATAATAATAATAATAAAGAAACCAAAATCTGTTGCCATATATTATAAAAATAAAAATAAATAAAAATAAAAACCAAAATCTGGACATACACGGCTACAGTACCGAAAAAGGGCAACAATAAATTTGTGGTCATAGCCACAGTGTCGTTGAACTTTAACCTTTATTATTTTTTTTTTTTGTTATGGCTTCAGTAAATTACGATTAATTTTTTTTAATCGCAATTTTTTTTAAAGCCACAATAAATAAGGCCAAATTAAATTCTAACAAAATCCAAAAATTTCAGGAATTAACATAATGAAATTATGATTTTATTTATCATAAAATCCATCATTGATTCTCAATGGTTCAACATGATTTAGGCTCTGATACCACTTGATGGATTGAAATCCCTAAATAAGGCCATGGATCAATCATGTCAAATCATCGAGAAATTAAATAAGAACGGAAGCGTACATGTATTGGCTTTAATAATTCTTGATTTAAATCAAGTTGTTGATTACTTGAAGATGGCTTGATCTTCCAGTATATGAGATCGTCAATTTTGGATTTCTCTATACTGGGGACCATAACCCTTTTTATAGATTTTCAAATGTCTATTTTGGCCCTTTAACAAAATAGAATTTGATGTCAAATTGGCATCTACACTTTTAATCCTACTATTAAATTAGCACCTCAATAATCAACAGTTCTAATTTGATCATAATACTAATTTGACTATTTAATATGACTGCATACACATTTAATATTTACATATGTAAGCACACACTTACTAATTTATTAGAATATAAATTCTATCAATAAAGGGATAAGTAGAGTATCCCATGAGGAATTATGTTTAACTACTAAATTATGAGTGAAGCAATAATTTGGAGTATTCATATTGTAAAGAATAAACTAATTAACTAAAGAATAAACTAATTAACTAAAGAAATAACTAATAAAATGTAAATTAAGGTAATTAAAGTTATAAGAACAACTAAATTAAATCACTAAATTAACTGAGATAAATATAAAATTTAACAAAAATGATTTAGAGAATTGAGTTTCATACCTAATTTAACCTGAATTTTCTTTATGTAACTAAATAATGGGCAACTGTGAATTGAAGAGAACTAATTCTATGATCACTAAAATTCTTTCCTGAGATATCAAAGTCGTATTTTAAATAAATCAATTTATACTCTCGTCACTCTTGATTTAAATAAAATACATTAAGTTCTTCAATTAATCCTAAAAAGTCTTCTTATATCCTTAGTCTATCTCTAGGTCAAAGATTACAGGTTCTAAATATTGATTTTTCACCATTAATTTTCACAGTTCTTAGATTAATGATTTAAATCATCACTTTGGATGACCAACCGCAAAGTAAAGCAATCAATAATAAGAAATAAAATCAACAACAGTTCCCACATCATTGGCTAAAATTAAAACAAACCCATGATATCAAGTATTACACACCAAAACTTTGAAATCCAAAGAAATTTGCTAAATAAACATGGTATTTACATGAGAATTCATAAAAATAAGGGCAAATAGATGTGGAGAAGATAAAAGACTATAAATACCCCAAACGTATGTCAGCTTGGAATGGTGGAATTGCAGGTGGTCTTCTCCTCTTGGGCATATAGAGTTGATGTCCACTTTTTCTAGAAGATCACCCCTAGCAGAGAAGTCCTCCTTCGTTCCTCTCTCATACTGTTCTTTTTCTTTCCTGTTGGGTTTCTCTCTCCCTTCACTCACGATTCTCCTCTTCAAAAGTGCACAGTCCGTTTTATCTTTTTATTTTCCAAGTACCCAAACTGCACTTATAGGTTAAAAACGGTAACAAAATATTTCCTTTTACCTATTTTTGACATGCAAAATTAAATAAAACCTTATAAAATGTATAATTTATAAAACTTAACAAAAATTACTAATAAATAAATAAAATAAGTAATTAAATGGGCAAAATGGATGCCACAACTTAAGAACTTACCTAAAGATTTACTGAGAAAGAGGAATCACCTACCTGAGTGAAAACCTCTAGTGAATTGGGAGTTTCCTTATCTAATCCTTAAAGAACAATTCTTGTTTTTGTTTGGAGGCACTTATTTGCTCAACTTCAACCTTGAGAATATGGGACCTAAATTTGAGTATAAAATGATGTTAATAAATACCCCCAAACTCAAATATTTATTTGTCCCTAAGAAAATAAAAAGGAAAATAAAAAAGCAAGTCTTGTCTTAAGAATTGTAAAAATCATTCAACCAAAATCTTTCAATCACACTCCTAGCCACCAACAAACCAATGTCATCCTTTTACGCAACAAAGAATCAAGCAATTACTCTAATAATTATTTCTTAGCCCAAGATTAAGCAAATTAGCCTGAAATATACATACATTGATTAGAACAAGAGTCAATTGTACTTAAATAAACCATAAACAACTAATGATCAAAGTGCCACTAAATAGTATGATGGCGTAAAATAGATGCATGGAGTAATATCCAAACCCATAGGCAAACCTCATATCCCTAGTAAACACAATCAAAAGATCATTAGGTCTTCTAAGGGTTGTAATGGAGCTAGGAGTTTATAAGAAAGGACAAAAAAAATTCATAAACATGAGAGTAATTAACTTATAAAAGATCAAGGCATATGAATTTTTTTTTCTTTTCAATCTCTTTTTTTTTTCCTTTTTGTTTGTAAGAGAGAAATTCTTATTTAATTTTCCGATGCTAGCGTACATTTTGATAATTCTAGAGACCACTTTTATATATTTCAAATTTAATGTATTTGTCCCTTTTTTTTCTTCATTACTCCCCTCCCAAACTCATTTCTTGAACACTTGGGTGAATATCCTTTTTTATGTATGTAATGCTAGCATTTTCTATATTATAATTTTTCCTTTTCTTTTTTTTTTTCTTTTTTTCTTTTATTTATAAGCAAATACTCTCATAAAGGGTAGGTAAGTGTTTATGCTCAAGGTTTGGTGATGATGTGGATTCCAAAGAAACGAAAATAAATAAAGGCTGAAAATGGTTGCAAGAGCTATTTTTATACAAGGTAGGCCAAAGTTTAAATATGGGCTAAAAATGCCTAAATTACATCTTCTTTCAAGTGCAAACAAATGTTTCGCCTCAATAAGTCATAAGGTTTGTTCTAGGAATGGTGAGACATCAACTGTTAAAATCTTGCCTAGATTTTCTTCAAGTATTCAAGAACAACTTGTAACTAGTTAATGAAAGCATACCTAGACCAATTAACCAACCTTTAACAAGAAACAACAGAATAAAGTAATTACTCAATGTACTTGCACCCATTAGGAACTTTCAATCCATCCGACCCTCTAAGAGTAAGAAAGATTGATCTCAAAGTAATCTCACTCTTCTAGAGACAAGATTTTATTTCATGAAATACATGCTCTAAAAATATGCACAAATAAACTATGAAAATTCTACATGTAGGTATGTCTAGATGGGTTATATATTACATATGAATGAGTATGATATGTACTAAATATGTACATATGAAAACATGTATTATATATGTAGTCTATATGATGCATATGCAATCTACACGATGCAAAAATGCATAAAAAAATTGCAAAAATTTTGCCCATTACCCCCAAACTCAAATCAAACATTATCCTCAATGTCTATATACAAAATTTATGGTAAAGATATGGCAAAAATATCAACTAAAAAAATACACATCATATTTATAGCTTGCATTCCATATATAGCTTGAGTAAATGTAAATTTCAAGAGTTGTAATTGGTCAAGCATTCCGAAATGTATAATGTTATAGAATGTAGTATTTGATATATATTAGGAGACAAATAAGAATTATAGGTAGTTGAAATCTATCGAGAAAGATAGAAGGTAGAACTTGAGTAGGTAACTGGTTTAGGATATATTACCTATATGTATGTGTATCAATCTCTTCATTAAAATCAATAAAACTCTCCTATTCTTTTCAACATGGTATCAGAGCCTAGGGAGTATTTTTTGGAGAGTTATTAAATTTTCAGTTTTTGGTCCACACTGTTGACTTTTTAGATCACCCATTTAGGGCGACTAATTTTTTTCACCACCCATCCAAAAAGTTCCATCTACTGCAGGCTGGCCTTCTACAGGAAATCAGTGGCTAAACCTCCGTCGATTGAGTCACACGCATGGGCGAAAGTTCCAGTGACACTCCCACGCGCCAACGAGTGAGGGCGCATGAGCCACTTTCCAGTGATCTTCTTCCACCTCTGGCATTGCCTCTTCAAATCTGGTATTGGTCTAGGTCCGATTAAGCATTCAGTTGGTTCCTTCTAAGTGCTTTTGGCAAATTTTTTTCGGTTGGTTTGAATTTCAGGTTTTGGTTTTTATGCCAGCTATCTTTTAGCTATCTTTGATTTGATTTTTTATGGGATTTGTTCATTCCCTATTTAAATAGTGACCGAAAGTAGGACGGCCGAGAGTAAAATGATAGTTGATGTGATTCATGTGATGATGAAAATCACAAAACATTACATAAATGGCTCAAATTATTTTAAGTGGAGGAAGACTATTTGAATTTATCTCTGAAGCATCGATAAAGATGGTCACCTTATCATGGATCCCTCAATTGATGAAACAAAACAAATATGGATCAGGGAAGATGCTTAATTATTTTTGCAGATTAAAATTCTATTCAGAGCGAGGTAATTAGCCAAATCAATCACTGTGAGTACTTTAAGGAATTAATGGATTATTTAGATTTTATGTATTCTGGTAGAGGCAATATTTCTCGTATCTATGATGTGTACAATGCCTTTTATCGCTCTGAGAAGCAGGATAAAACACTTACTGCGTACTTTATGGATTTCAAGAAGGTTTATGAAGAACTCAATGTGTTGCTACCCTTTAGTCCTGATGTAAAAGTTCAACAAGCTCAACGTGAACAAATGGCAGGTATGAGTTTTCTTGCCAGTTTACCTTTAGAATATGAAACTGTTAAATCTCATGTTCTTTCTAATCCTGAGATATCATCTATACATTATGCTTTCGCATGTGTGCTTCGTACATAAATTCTCAGATCTAACAACCTGTCAATGATGCTCTTATTAGTCATGGTAGTAGACAAAATAATAGAGGAGGAAACAGGAGTAACCATCAAAGTATAGAGAGCATCCCCAATATTGATTCTAGAGGAATTGTTTGCTATTATTGTCATGAGCCTGGTCACACAAAACTGATGTGTTTGAAACATAAGAAAAAAAATCAAAAGTCTCAAATGGCTAATATGGCAACTGAGGAACCTGTTGTTGCTTCATCCTCTGAGAAAATCGTTTTAATGTCTGCAGATGAATTTGCACAATTTTCTTAGTATCAAGCATCTTTAACATCTAACAGTTGTTCTGTCACCGCTATTGCCGAGTCAAGTAAAAATACATCTCTTGTTTCTTCCACGTCCAAATGGGTAATTGATTCTGGTGCAACATACCATATGATAGGTAATTTCATACAACTTTTTTGTCAGTCACTTTAGTTGATGGATCTACATCTTTTGTTATTGGATATGGAGTTGCTAACCCAACATCATCTCTTTCTTTATCTTATGTTTTAGGTTCACCTAAGTTTTCTTTCAATTTACTTTCTGTTAGCAAACTTACTCGAGCTTTAAATTATTGTGTCTCATTCTTCCCTAATTATTGCTTATTTTAGTTACTTACAACAAAGGAGATTATTGGTAGAGGTTGTGAGTCAGGAGGTATCTATCTTTTGGATAATCAAGTACCAAGATCTCTTGCTTGTTTTAGTTCTCTATCTACTTTCGAAGTTCATTATCGGTTGGGACATCCTTCTTTATCTACCTTAAAGAAATTATGTCCACAATTTAAGTATGTGTTTGTTTTAGAATGTAAGTCATGTCAATTTGCTAAACATCATCATTCTCATTTATCTTCCAGTATGAATAAAAGGGCTTCGTCCCTTTTTGAGTTAGTTCATTCAGATGTTTGGGGTCCATGTCATATGTTAATTAGTATTTTTTGCTGTTTTCATGTGATTAATATGGGTTAATTTTGGTAAATTAATTTGAAAACATTGGTTATGCTGATAAGTTTGAATTTTCACAGGTTGAATTTGAAAACATGATGATTTCATGATGCTAGAATTATGGGCATAACCATTATGGGCACAATCATTGTGGGCACAACACTTAGGATTGAGACTTTATCAGGAATAGAATTGATAGAAAAAACACTTATGGTATATATTAATTTCTAGGATACTTACTAATCTCATGGCATAGTAAAAAGTAAACCTTAGTAGCTCTCTCCATGGTTGAAGCACAATATATAGTTGCTAGAGGAGTTATGTTACCCAAATATTGTGGATGAAGCAGAAATTAGAAAACTTTGGTTTGCAACATGATCACATCTCCATTAGGTGTGATAATACTAGTGTAATAAACCTATCCATACATCCAATCTAGCACTCTAGAACTATATTTATAGAGATTAGGCACCACTTCATTATTTACCATGTTCAAAGTGAAAATATAGAGCTAGAGTTTCTAAATTTAGAAAAATAAATTGTTGATATCTTCATAAAACCATCAAGTGAAGACACATTTTATGGAATTAGAAGAGAGCTAGGCTTGAGTGAGCATCTTGACAAGTGAAAATGAGCAAAAAAGAAGAGTAAAAAAAATCAAGATACATTCATGTCTATACAGTGGAATGTCAAATAATGAATGTTTATTTTTACAATCAGAAACTCTTAGTCTAAAATCATATTTTAGAACCATTATTGTAGATAAGTAGTATTTGTTCTCAGAACTTTATTTTCCAAAATCATTCTCAAAAGAAGAAGTCTTATGATTCACATGAGAATTAGAGAGTAAAAAAGTGCACCTTATTTTTATATGATGAAGCATTCTTTTAAAGATTTGCATCCAAGAATCCTTCATGCTTCAAATGAGTATTCTAAAAAAAAACTGGGAGAATGAAATCAGAAGTTGAATGAAAATTTGTTTGTTAATAGCTCACAAAACCTGCACACACTAGATTGTGAAATATGAAATTCTTGAGCAAGGTAAGAATTTTGATATTCAGGGAAGAGAATAGACAAAGCAAAAGAGAGAGAAAGAGCCCAAAAAATTAAAAATGAAATTTTGATCTAATTCCTTTTGTCTATAACACGTGTCATACAAGAGATGGAACATGCCATCCTATACTGCCAAATTCGTACTCACCATGTCACCTTTGCCTACTCGGTCAACCATTTTCATGTTACTTTTTAGAAGAAATTAAATGCATTATAGATGAATGTCGGCTTCCCTCCTATTCTCTCACCATTTGCACAACACCATTCTATTTTATCTTTCACTAAACTCGCAAGTCATGCATATTATCAGGCTATTGTTTTAGCAATTTTATCTCTTTCTAAAATTCAAACCAAAGACCTGCCTTTTCACACTTATTCTCTTTCATCCCTTCTAAAATCACTAAATTGATTTCTGTCTTGCATGATTTCAAAAACTGCACTCTTACAAATCATTGAAGGAAACACACAATAAAAAAGATATTTAAGAAACTATCAGTGTTACAAGTTAGAACCTTTGTGTATAATTGCTTATACATTTTTCTTATCATATACTCTTTAACAAACTGATGAAAAGGTACACTCTTTATTTGAAAATATTTCATTAATTGAAATTACTTGTTGAGAGTTTTTATGTGTTGAGTAAATTATGATTGACTATAAGAGATTTATTTTACATTAAGAGAAAAGCTATGGTAAAAAGGAAATTTGTGATAAAATGAAAAATTTATTCTCTTTCTTGTTTAATATGAACATGGTTCCAATTTTAGAACTTGGAAAAGAGATACTTATTTCTTGAATTAGAATTTCTGCAAAAATTTAAATCCTCATTTGTTCTCTTTTATTAGTATATGAAATTTGGAATGGCAAGAATAAAAAGAACTTTGGAAAATAGAAAAGGCAAAGCATTTATTAATCTTGAAGAGCAGGAAATGTAGAGCTTAAATAAATATAATGAAGTTCCTCTTTCAAAAAGAATGGAAGGTTCTTGAAAAAGGTCAAAAATCTCATGGTCCAAGTATTTATATCTCTTAACCAACATATGAAATTCCTGAGCATGATCAAACTGAATTTGCTGAAAATTGATGATATAAATTATTTTATGGTTATATTCTATGCAAATATGATGCTTGAGGAAAATAGAATGTATGGATGTTGTTGGGCTTCTAAAATAATTTTTCTGGAATATTTTGCATAGATTAAACAAAAGAAATTCATGTTGAGCCACTGTTTTAGAACATGGTACTTATTTTTAGATTTTCTACAAAAACAATGAAAATGTTCTGAAATGAGATTAATTGTGTTTATTTCCAAAACTCTAAAATCAAAACATTCAACTTATTTGCCACTACATTTTTTCTTCATATTTTCATTCACCTTTTGTCAAGTCAAATGCATATTTTCTTCTAGGTATTAAATGTCTTGCTTTCTAAAGTTCACACCATCTCTTTGACATTTAAAAAATGAGAAGCTCACACACCTCCATTTTCCTTTCCACTTATATCATATTTTTAAAAATGAAAAGTGTCTTTCCATTTCTTTGAAATTTCATCTCAACCTTTGAAAATATATTGTTTCTCTCGTTAAAATTGTTCATTTGTGTTTCAAAAGCCAAATCTCAGTCACAATTTCCATTCCTTTCAAATTTTTATTTCTCCATCACCTAGAAATTTAATTCTTGAAATTTTAAGATTTCTTAAAAAAATTATGGTTCTTTTAATTGTCTCAATGGGTCAAGTAAAATACATCTATCTAAAGCATCAAAAACTAAGGAAATGACTCAATGGTGGAAAAATAATCTATTTTGAAGATGGAAGAATGGTTAGCAAAGAAATTTGAAGTTTCAAAAGAGATGAAAAGAAGAAAAAGGAAAATGGTCTGTCTACAATCTTCTTGGTTTTAATCTAAATTCTTTTTATATTTTCAAGCTTGAAGAGAGTTTATAGTTTTAAATGTTTATTTTTATGAGAGATTGATTGAAGATTTTTTATGAGTTAATATTTGCTTTGAATGGGAAAATAATTTGGTAATTGTGGATGAGATTGCTTAAAATTTTTAAGATACCAAATAAAATAAATGAGATATGTTCTTTGATAGAAGTAATTGGGATAAAAGATTTCAGGAAATTAGTGCAATTTTAGGGCTACATGAGATTCATTGTAACACCCTACCTATTTCCGATGTCAGATTCTGAATTTTTGATCGGAATATTCATGGAATATTCAGAATTCGGGTTGGAATTGTGATTAGGGACTAAAATGCAAAGTTATGAAAGTTAAAGGATCAAAATTTAAAATGTTAGGACATAACGAAGGAAGGAAAGTTGAGGAACTAAAGTAAGGTTTGGCTAGGGCTAACTTGAAAAACCAGGTTTGGCTGCCCAACTCAGAGGATTCGATTACCGAACCCAAGATGCCACCTCCACTATAAATAGTAAAGGCAGTCAGACAAGGGGAGGATTGGCCAATTCCGTTTCAGTCTCTCCTCTCAATCTCACCAAATTAAAAGTCCAGATAACATAGAAGAAACTTAACAAGAATTTAACCAAGTTGACACTAAGAAACAAGTGAGAAAAGCAAAATGGAAGGCAAAATAAAGAGAAGAGAAAGACTTGGGGAAGCTTGAATCTGAGTCTTCCAGTTAGTTCAGGATCAAAATCTAGGTAAGTTAAATATCCTTAATGATGAATAAATGACAAATTATGCATGTAAAGAAGAATATAAAGATTTAGGTAAAAAAATGAAGGAAATGGATGAAAGATGAAAATGGAACCAAATTATGAACACATAATGATGTATGTACATTTCAATGTGTTAAATGAGCTAGAATACATTTAAAGATGTTAGAATGAAATGCATGTGCAAGAAGATAAAGAAATTTAATGTTAGGTTATGTAAAGCCTATGAAAATGGAAAATGCATGAAATTGATTAGGATTATGTTGCATGTTGATGATAATGAGGTTAGCTGAGTTGCAATGATATTCTTTAATGTTAAAAAATGTTTTAAGATGAAATTGGCAAGATTTGGATGTGTAAAAGTGTTGGAACCTAGGTTTTGGCCACTACCAAAACCCAGGTTTGGCAACCTAAAGAAGGTTAGGGAACCGAAACTGGGGAGCAACTTAGGAAATGAAGGGATGTCCAACTTTGGCAGCCAGAGGTTAGACTTTTGGCCGCCAAACCTAGCAAGAGGAACTTGTTGCAATCTAACCTGATGCTGCAAGTGAGACTTTTGTCTCTGTAAATGGACTTTCGTCCACCAAACCTACCGCCGAAAGTCCATTATCCTGCAATTTCTGACCCAAATTGCTTGGATTAAGTATGTTATGTTTATGTAATGTTTTTATGGGGATTTAAGTGATGTTTTAAGTCTATGTTGAGTCTTTAATATGAAGTCTAGAATACTATATTATACCTCAGAGTTCATGGACATCAGTGACGAATGAGGATTCATCAAGTATGTTAAAGTTTCCAGGTGAGTGGATATAAACTCTTTTACAATACAAAAAATTTAATTGATGTTTTTAGCATTGTCACGCATCATAATGCTTAGGTTGCCGCATTAGATGCACGATACATGTTGCACTGCATAATTCATGATCTATGGCAAGTAATGTTGAGTGATCTAGAAGTCCCCCATGTTTATGTGTTCCAAGGAGAGATCCCTTGAAAGATCCTTTGGTATGTCCTTCGGATGTAACATGTTTAGACCTTAGGATTTTCTTGGGATCCATATGTTATGTTATGTTATGTATATGATAAGTCCATAATTGCTTGAAAGGAGTTGTTGTGGCGCATATGAGTACCTAAGGGAAGTAGCTAGCCCATAAGGTATTCGGGTGGTCCTAAGAAGATGGCTTGCCAATTAAAATTGACTTACGAATTTCTTGTGATAATATTACCTTATGTGAAATGTTTGAAGGTGATGCATTACACGATCACGAAAACTATGTTTTTATGTATGTTTTTCTGTATCTTCTCACTAGGCTATTCAAATAGCTTACCACTTTTATATCCCTCGCCCATCCCCTCTCTGCATACCTTTTTCATAGGTTATGTAGGAAGAACAAATTTGACAGGGTAGAGTGAACGTGTCACGATGGTGATGATATTGTTTGCCCCTAGGATATGTAAATTTGTCAAAGAATATGTTTCAAAATCTCATATATACATGTTAATGTTTATGTTAAGATTTTGGTACTTATGTATATGTCCACCATGTTTATGTGTACAAGTATAATGTAAGACACCTGTACTAGGAATTTAAGTATTCCATATGTTAATGTTGTACCAAAATTTTTAATTATGCATGAGATTATATGTTAACGTATGTTTATGCCTATGTAATGTTAATATTTACGACTTGTTACGGTTTCAGTCACCTTCGGGTGGTCGAGATTCTAATGCCGGTAGCTGTCTAGGAAGGCGGGTTGTTACAGACTTGGTACCATAGCATGCGGTTCAAAAGATTGGACCTAGTCATGCAATGTTAAATGTTTATAGAATGTTATGGTGCAAACAACATACGAAATACACATGCTTTAGGGAGTCAAATGTATAATGTCATGGCAATGATGATGATATGCTAAGTATATGATCGTGTTATACTATGCATATGAATGATGTTTATGTAAAATGTTATGTGAGTTCATGTGGTGACACGTGAACTAAATGTTATGTTAAGGATATGTATGTTTCATCTTCTTAACGAAAGCGAATATGAGGGGATCACGACAATCTACTCATTTATCAAGAGCTCTACCCGAACATATGGGTATGGAGGATCTCCTAAACAACTCCACAATGAGAGGCAGAGCATGACGGAGCTCATAGCGCAATACATTGGATATGTATGTTTCATCTTCTTAACATAAATTAATATGAGGGGATCACGACAACCTACTCGTTTATTAACAGCTCCACCCAAACATGCGGGTGTGGAGGATCTCCCAAACAACTCCACAATGAGAGGCAAAGCATGACAGAGCTCACGGGGGGATACATTAAAGGACTCATGAAGGTCCTTCAATTTAAACAGGGATAGGATAGAGCCTTCTAGAATGTCAGTAGGGGATTTGCCAATAAAGAATAAGGAACGTAGAGATGAGAATTTAGCCATGGGTATCAGAGGAGGAATGGAGGGATTCACTAGTAGACAGGGAGCTACTACTGCACATGGGTATGCACCTCCACACCTTATTATGGATATGGGAGCAGCTATGGATATTTCGAAAGTGACACCTCAGGACACCCTAATTTCCCACCGTACCCTCCATATATGCCATATCCACCATGTTACTTGCCCTATTCCCCATATGAAATGTATCCACCCTACCATGGTTACCCATGGCTAATACCATAAAACCCCGCAACTTCAGCACCACCAGTACCACGACCCACTGCAAAACTGGTTGTCCTATCATAACAGCCAAATAGGGTAGCTTCGGGGAGTAGTGGTAAGGCTAAGATGATGGACTACCTGAAATTGGATGCTCCCAAGTACAGAGAGGGAGACAATCCATTCGAGTACATCAAGGCCGTGAAAGTTATAACATATGAGTTGGGGGCTGAGGATAGCAGGGTAATTCAAATGGTTGGATTCACACTCCGATGCAAAAAGACAAACGAGTGGTATAAAATGTATATAGAGCCTAGGATAGATGAGCTAACATGGGATTAGTTTGCAATGGAATTTATAGAATGGGCATTCCCAGACAGTTCAAGAGAATTGAAGATGCTAGAGTTTGAGCAGCTTCGGAAAACTAATGAAATAAGTGCGGATGAGTATACATACCAATTCATCGATCTATTGCAGTATGTGGGTCAAGCATACAATACAAAAAGGAAGAAAGCCATAAGGTATGCCATGAGACTTCAAAGTAGGTACTCATTGTGAACCCCTTCACCCCGCAAGCACAGGAAAATAAATAAATTGAATTATTTAAAAGCCTATGACTAGGAATGAATGCACGTATAATGTGAGTCGCCACCTGATTTAATTTTTTAGGGTAAATTAGGAAAAACCCTGTGACTCCAATTTTAACTTAATTAACCTAATTATTAGATTAATTAGCCCAAATGAATTAAAGCTAGTCTACGAACTCGAGTTGGGTCCCGAGACCATGTCATGCAAATAACTAAACCATTTTAAATGTATTTGAAAGGCATGATAAAATGCTTTAAATGAATGATTTTAAGTAGAGATGATGATGTGACTTGTTATTTGGGGTTTATTCCCAAATATGCCTACGTACCCTTTAATTGAATAAGGGATCAAAGTCAACGTAGTTCGGGCTTGCCTTTTTAAAAGGGCTTGCCTTCTTGGGCCGTATGGGCCAAATTGGTTTTTGGGCTTTTTGTTGCCAAAAGGGGTTTTTTGGGCTTCTTGTTGCCAAAATTAATTTTCTTTGGGCCTTATGGGCCAAATGACGTTTTTTTGGGCCTTATGGACCAAATTAGGTTTGTGGGCCTTATGGGCCAAATTTGGTCTGTGGGCCTTATGGGCCAAATTTGGTCTTTTTGTTTGGGGTTTTTATGGCCAAAATGGTTTTATGGGCCTTATGGGCCAAATTTAGGTTTATGGGCCTTATGGGCCAAAATTGGTATTTTGTTTTGGGCTTTTTATGGCCAAAATGGTTTTGGGCCTTCGGGCCAAATTTGGGAATTTTTGGGCCTTTGGGCCAAATCTGGGAATTTTTGGGCCTTTGGGCCAAATCTAGGAATTTTTGGGCCTTTGGGCCAAATCTGAGAATTTTTGGGCCTTTGAGCCAAATTGGGACATATAGGGCCAGATGGATGCATTATGCTTGGCTTAGACTTTGATTAGAAGAAAAGTATGCATAAGATACTTTGAATTAAAAGAGATAGAGTTTGAGGAATGTGTACCTGGTGTAGAAGTTTTCCACTGCGGAGCTTCAGCTTGTTGATCAATTAATTAGCTTATTGAATTAATCTTTAGGGTGATCACAACAGCAACAAGACTAATGCAAAAATGCAATGCATAAAGCTGTAAAGAATCGCCAAGAGCGAGGAGGGAGAGTGATGCCGAAAATTCAAGGCGGTGTACTGAAAACCATGCTGGAAACTGCCTTTTATAGGCAAAATTTGGGATTTGTGCGGTCATGACCGCGGCTTCACCCGCGGCGGGCTGCGGTTGCGGGTGGCCGCGGCTGTGACCGCGGTGAAGACCACGGCCACGACCGCAGTGAGCTGCGGTCGTGACCGCAGTGAACTGCGGTTGCGGTGGGGCTGTCTGTCTTTTTGCTCGGTTTTCGTTCCAAGGCTTTTTTTTTATGAGTTCCATACCTCCGAAAATTATTCCGAAGATACCTTTGGGTTCCTCATGACATTCTGGCGAGGCGGTCTGAGCCGCCGGCGAAGGCAGTTACGACTGCCGCGGACTCCGGTCTGGCTGGACTGTTTGCAGTCCAGGAAAACATGTTTTTCGAAACTCAAAATTCGAGTATTCACACTCATCACTAATCATGGCAGTAGAGGGAGAAAGTTTCCATCCCATAGTGGATGATGCTAGAAAGATAGAGGCGAGTGCGATTATCGAGAGAGTGGTATCACCTCGATCGACATGCTATGGAACATCATCAGTTCCTAGGGCTACAAATGTAAGGAGGCTTAGTCTCACCTCTCTTATAGTTGTAACCACAGGAGAATAGAGGGAAATGAAAAGTTCTAAGAAGAAGAAGAACAAGTTTTGGAATAAGGTAAAGTCAGAGATCAGAATGGGAAAGGGATCGAGTTTAGAGTCGAGCCGATCCACTTGTGCTAGATGCGGAAAGTTGCACAAGGGTCCATGTAGGTTTGGAACTACAACATGTTACAGATGTGGTGAAAGTCATTTCTCCAGAGAGTGTCCCAACATGACAGAACAAGCATAGACACAACAGATGAGTACGAGCAGCATAGCTCTACCGACTGCTAGGCTGAGTTCTACGGCGGTTCCACAAGGCTGAGGTTAGGGAAGAGATTGAGGAGCATGACCCTTAAGGGCTCAGTCAGATGGGCCTATGGCATCATCTAATATATTAACCATGACACAGGAGGAGGCTAACATATCAAACATGGTGATATCAGGTACAATTCTGATCGGTTGCAATTATATTAATATTTTGCTAGATCTGGGTGCCTCTCACTCGTTTATCTCACTGAGGGCAGTGAGCAATATCGAATTGATTGCTACTCCAATGGAGTGTCTATTATGGGTTAATGGACCCAAATGTGATCTGACATTGGCAGAGATGAGCTGTCAGTGTTGTCCAGTTTTCATTGAGGGTAGGTGCCTTCCAGCAGACCTAATGGAGTTTGATTTGACAGATTTCAACATCATACTAGGTATGGACTGGCTATCACTACATGATGCTACCTTGGACTGTAGGAACAAGGTAGTCAGGTTCAGAGGACTAGATGGATCATACGTTATGTTTCAGGGGGATACCACAGGTATGCCCATAGGTTTGATATCTTCTATGTAGGCGCATAGATTGCTTAGAAAGAGGTCACAGGGATTTATAGCCTATGTTAGGACAATAGATTAGAATGTGAGAGAGATGGAGTTAGAGCTAGTAGTGAGGGAGTTTCTCGATGTATTCCCTGCAAACCTTGCAGGTTTTCCACCTAATAGGGAGATAGAGTTCGAGATAGAATTTTTACCGAGCGACAGACCCATTTCTATCTCATTCTATAGGATGACTCCTACAGAATTGAAGGAGTTAAAGACATAAATACAAGAGTTAGTTGATAAGGGTTTCATTAGACCAAGTTCATCACCATGGGTACACCTATACTATTTGTAAGAAAGAAAGACGAAATGATGAGGCTATGCATAGATTATAGACAATTAAACAAGGTCACTATAAAGAATAAGTATCCATTGCCGAGAAATTGATTATTTGTATGACCAGTTGCCAAGAGCTAGTTGCTTTTCAAAGATATACTTGATACAAGGCTATTATCAATTACGGATCAGGGAT
Source organism: Cnidoscolus chayamansa (assembly GCA_948266635.1). Classification (NCBI taxonomy): domain Eukaryota; kingdom Viridiplantae; phylum Streptophyta; class Magnoliopsida; order Malpighiales; family Euphorbiaceae; genus Cnidoscolus; species Cnidoscolus chayamansa. Next base: position 2,380 of record CAOGCB010587511.1, on the reverse strand, counting down.
AATGATGTATCCAAGACTGCATTTCTTATGAGGTATGGGAACTATAAGTTCCTTTTAATACCGTTTGGGTTAACTAACGCCCCAACTGCGTTTATGGATATTATGAACAAAGTTTTAGACCGTTCTTGGATCACTTTGTGATAGTATTTATTGATGATATCCTAGTGTATTCTAGAAATGCAGAGGAGCATGTCTGACACCTCACACTAGTTACAAACACTGAGAGAGCAATAGTTGTACGCAAAGTTCTCAAAGTGCGAGTTTTGGCTGAGCAATAAATCTTTCTTGGGACACATGGTGTCAAAAATGGAATTGAGGTTGACGCTAAGAAAGTAGAGGTGGTAGCAGACTGTCCTACACCTATTATGGTTATAGAGATAAGAAGTTTTCTAGGTTTGGCTAGCTACTACTAGGAATTTGTATAGGATTTCTCCAAGATAGTTGCTCTAATGACACGATTAACACAGAAGAACTAGAGGTTTGATTGGTCTAATGCATGTTAAGAGAGTTTTCAGAAGTTAAAGAGGAAGTTTACCACGACACCAGCGTTAGCTTTACCAAAGACAAGTAAAGACTTCATTATACATTATGATGCATCCAGAGTGAGATTAGGGTGTGTTTTGATGTAGAATGACAGAGTCATATCGTATGCATCAAGAGAGTTGAAAAAGCATGAGAAGAACTACCCAACTCATGATCTGGAGATGGCTGCAGCGATATTTGCACTAAAGATGTGGAGAAACTATCTATATGGAGTTAGATATGAGATCTTCATAAACCATAAGAGTCTGCAACATATTCTGACTCAGAAGGAGTTAAATCTGAGGCAGAGAGGATGGGTAGAACTGCTTAGTGATTACGACTACATAATATAGTAACATTCGATCAAAGCGAATGTAGTAGCTGATGCCTTTAGTCGAAAATCATAGAGTAGTCTATCTCACATCACTGCTAATGTGAATCCACGCTAATTAGCAAGTACTATTGCAACTAAAAAGGCAAATTCGGCTTCAAACATGCGGATCTGGAAGTACCCTCAAACCCTTTTATCTCTAAGTACTCTTAAAGAGAGAATGAAATGAATTTTGAACAAGAACTTAGAAAACTTTGGCAGAGAAGTATGATTCTCCCTTTCTCATTCGCACAGATGATGAAGGTAAGCGTTATCAAAAACTTTCTAAGTCTACTTTTACTCCTATGTACGTTTTGGATAAAACATTTTTGGCAAACAAAGGTATGTTAGATAGGATTGAACAATTCTTGCACGCATTTTGCTTAGACAAGTATGAAAGATTGAGAATGCCAGATTTTGACAATAGCACAATTGAATGTTTAACCACAATAGAATGGGAGAATGATTCTGAAGACTCCATAACATTTAGGTACAAAGGTGAAACATTCGTCCTAAATTACAATAAACTGAACATGAAATTTGGATTTTGATGGCATTGCTTAAGTACTACATTTTATGGTGTTGATTTGTGTGTTTTTGTATGTTTTTGTATGTTTTTGTTATATTTTAATTGTTTTTGTGTAGTTTTGGGTTAAAATGAGTACAGGCATGGAGATAAGCATTGGAAGGTGGAAATGAAGCTAAAAAGGATAAAAAAGGGTGAGTTTTTGGTCATCACAGAAGGTTGTCGCAACCGCGACAAAAGAGCTTCTTGGTCGCAAGTTGAAACCACCGAGAAAGGTCCTTTGAAGTAGACTTCGCGCCCGTGACACAATTCTTCGCGGTCGCCAGACTTGCCAAAAATCAGGCAGAAAGTCCTCGTGATCGTGACATCACAATTCACGGTTGCGACTTGGACCAAATTCCAGGCATAAAGTTTTTGCGCCCGCGAATCCATTCTTCTTGGTCGCGACACAGCCTTGACAGTTGCAGAATCCAGTGGCTGATCGAGGAGTCATGTTGTTTCACCTTGACCAACAATTGGTAGTTGCAAGAACCGGCCAAAACCGACCCCAACTGATCAACTAACTGCTCTACAACTTCCACACTTCATCTATCTATTAAAGGAGCCAAAAAAGGGAAGAAAAAGAGAGAGATCTAGAGACTAACCTATCAAGACAGAATTCAAAGTAACAAGGCAGAACTCAAGTCATATTTCGGGAAAAGACGAGAGTCATTCCAGAATCAAGTTAGCAACAACTCAAGGGATTCCTCGAGGTGTGACGCCCTCATAGAGGCGAGAAGTGATTTCGATTTTGTAAATTCCTTCTTGTTCATTAAGATCTCTTCGTTGTTGTACCTTATATCTTTTGTCAAAACTAACATTGTAAAATGTGGATTTTATGAATGCAATATATCTTGAAGTTATTTTATTGATCTTGTTTCTTATCTTTATTGGTTTGTTTATTCTCAGAAAGAACTCAAGCA
>CAOGCB010587107.1:0-12794 GCA_948266635.1 Cnidoscolus chayamansa | reverse complement strand
GTAAATGTAATTCTTTTGTTATCTCTTTAACATTTTCTGTTATATTATTTGGGTGTACTATAGGTTGCAATCCATTATATATATGATCCTTTTTAAAGAATGCTCTGGCCATAGGAGGTCGTTCTGTCTCATAAAATTGGTCACTAGGATCTCATATATCATTTACTTTGTTCCATCCATGTATTTTTTTTCTAACATATTTAATTTGTCTTTATTTAAATATTTTAAATACTTAAAGAATGGTATATATGTCTTGAATTGGTTACAATAATTGAAATATTCTTCTTTAATAAGTTTTTGTTCTTTTCTAGTATAAACTTTTAAGAATATTTCTCTATTCTCTTGATTTTTTTCTGACATATAGTCTGCTTGGACTTTGTTTTTATTTAGAGTAAAAGTATTGATTAACGTATCTAGACTAAATTCGTTGTCTTCATAAGGATGACTAAATTGTCATTCTCTAAAAACTCCTTCTTGTATTTTAATACCTTTGGTAGCAAATTGTGGTTTTGTTCGTTGATCAAAGGTTTCTTCTAAGGGTTTTGATCCAGATGATTCTCCTACAAATGGTCCTTGATATGTTGGAATTGTAGATTCTTCAGATATTGACGTATCTATTTGGATTTCTCTATTTGGTTTTCTTCTAGAGGATTCAATAGAATGTCTAGAAGGTTGGTATATACTGGGCATGGGTTGTCTAAATGAGCTAGTCCTTTTGAATTTTAATTCTACTGATCTGTCATCGTTTTGAACTATATAATCTATTTCATTATTTTCTTTTGGTGGTATAGTTTGTATTGTTTTTATAGGGTATTTCCATACATCTGGAAGACTTATGTCTTTCCATTGGATGGTTTTAGGGATGGTTATATTTGCTTTATTTTGATATATTTCCCAAAATATTGTTTCTCCTGATAATCTATTATGGTCTATAGCATTAGGGCATAATCCTGTGTTTATCACCTTATAGTTTAACCTATAATATATTTCATAAATATGAGATCCTCGTAACATGTTATAGTTATGAGTTAATATTTCTAAGGTTAGTATTTTCATAATATGAGGATCGATTAAAGATATGGTAAAATTTGGAAAACAATTAGAGTAAATTTGTCCATTAGTCAAACTTGTTTCAAATAACCCTAAAAGAGAATCTTTGTAATTTATATGCCCGCAGTCTCTTAAGGCTACATGTATACTAGTATTTAGGCCTTCTACTGTTAATAGTTTTATAGCTATTTGTACTAGTCCTATGTGCATAAACTTATATCCTTGATTTAAATATTTTAGTATAGTTTTCTTGCTTAATAAGCTCATTGATTGGTTTTCTGAAAACAAGGGAACTACCTTTTCTTTAGTTTTTATTGCTCGGGCAGATTTAAAGTCTAAAATTCCTTTCCTATATATTTCTGTTATAGGCATTGTTGGTGGTTTCCAGTTTTTATTGCTCGGGCAGATTTAAAGTCTAAAATTCGTTTCCTATATATTTCTGTTATAGGCATTGTTGGTGGTTTCCAATTGGTTAGTCGTTGATTATTCCAAGAGCTCTCTTTAGATAGTATTATTGTATTACTACTTGTACTATGACTATCTATACTTAAATCATCTCTAAGTTCTTCTTTGTGCCTAGAACTATGAGATCTATTTCTTCTAAATAAATTCATCTTATAATCTTAGGATTCTTACTTACACTTCTTTCTCTACCGCATAACAGGTCTTACACTTCTTTCTGCCTGAATTACAGCTTTCAAGAAACATATATATATATATATATATATATATATATATATATATATATATATGTGTGTGTGTGTGTGTGTGTGTGTGTGTGTGTGTGTGTGTGTGTGTGTGTGTGTGTGTTATAGTTTTAAATGTCTATTAATAAAAGTCTACAATCACTACATTCATCTATTTTTCTATATAAATACATATAAATTTTATTAATATATAAATTAATTTAAACATTAAAAATTTCAATTTCAATTTTAAAAACCTATATATTAAGGAACTATAAAATCAATCACATCTATGATTTTTCATATAAATATATTTAAATAAAATTGATGTATGAATATTTATATGTTGATGATAGTTATATGGATAATAATGATATATTTAGATAATATTATTTAATTTTAATTTATTTTAATATATTAAATTTATTATATTATAAGACTATAACTTCTCATTTATTTAAATGAATTAAAATTATTGTATTATATGATATTGTAATAAACATAATTATTTAAATATATTATATTGTGTAATCTATTTAATAAATATGTTAAAATTTGAATTTATTATTCTAATATTATAAGTGTAAATTAACATAATCTATCGAAACAAATTATGAATTTTTTTGACATTTTTTATAATATTTTAATTTTTATATTTTTTTCAAAACTTATATTATTTTATATAAAATTTACTTTTAAGAAATATGTATCATTAAAATATAATAATTAAATACTTTAAGGAATATTCATTTAAATACTTTCATACATTATATATTTCTATCATATAAATTTTTTATTATTAATTATTTTTAAAATTTTATTTTATTAAAAGAAAATTAAAAAATAGATTAAATTTAACATTATTTAAGAATTAAAAATATTTAATAATTTTAAATATATAAAAAAATATTATTATATTATAAAATATGATAAATAAGAAATATGCAACATAACAAGAGTAAAAAATATATGAAAATTGAGATAATGTTTTTTCTTCAATTAGATGCATTAACCTTTGTATGGGACCTCTATTTATAAAGTCTCAATCATTAAAACTATAACATATGTTACAAAGGGATTAATACACTTAATTAGGAGGTTATATAAATAAATTGTGTCATTACTTGGGGTTATGAACCTCCATAAAAAATATTTACAACACTCCTCATTGGAGGTCCATAAATATTATGTCTCGTTAAAACCTTACTAGAAAAACCGTATGAGATAAAAAAAAATCCAGTAAAGTAATATAAAGTACACAATATTGTACAATAAATTCAAGTTGCCTCATTAAAAACCTTATTAAAGAAAAATCCAGTGGAAAAAAACTTTGACTAAGGGAAAAAGAGCACAATATGTATTTTACTCTCCCTTGTACCAACATCACTTAATATCTCTAAATCGACGCATGTCAATTTTCTTTATTAATTTCTAAAAAATTACAGTTAGCAATGTCTTAGTGAATAAATCTGCTAGATTGTCACTAGAGTGAATTTGTTGATCATTTGTATCGCTGTTCTTTTGAATATCATGAGTAAAAAAAATCTCGGTAAAATATGTTTCGTTCTATATCCTTTGATGTATCATATTTTTAATTGAGTTATGCACGCTACATTATCTGTCATGAACTGATTTAGGGCCTAGAAGATTAGGTACCTAAAATGATGAAATTAGCAAAGAAATTAGTAAAGGAAGTAAGAAATATAATTAAGGAAGTGGAAAATATAGAAAGGAAATTAGGAAAGAAAATACGAAAAGGAAATAAAAGGGGAAATAGTAAATGGAAGGAAAAAGTAAAAGAAAATAAAAATAAGAAGATAAAATAAAAATAGAAAATGAAAATAAGAAAAAAAGAAAGAAAAGAAATGAAAAGAGAGAAGGGTAGAAAAGTCAACAAAGGGGTATATATATTTAAAAAAAAAGAAAGAGAACAAAAGCTACCAGTTGAAGCAAAGAGAGAAAGAGGGCACGGGAGAAAAGAGAAGAAAGGAAAGAAAAGAAAAAGGAAAGAAGAAGAAGAAGAAGGAGAGGAAGAAGAAGGAGAGAGGTTATACACATAAGGTTAGTTTACTATGTTTTTGTTAGTTTAGAAATTGTACATGGATAATTTTGATTTAAGTGAACAATAGAGTTAAAGATAAACTTTACCTAGAATTTGGAAACAAGTTGTGGTGATTAAAACATGGCTTCTATACTTGAATCAATGAAACAAAGATGATGGAAGTGAGAAAAGTGATGAAGAGTGAAAACTGGAAATTAGGTTTAGGTCAATAGTAAAACCGTGTTAAGGTTTTGGTGGACCAAATGAATTTCAAAATTGATAAATGATATACCGGTAGAAATATTAGAATATTAACTAAAAATTTATAGAATATCATTTTGTGAAATTAGATCATTTGGTGCATGAAAAAGTAGGAAGAATAGACCAAGGTCAAAACTGCTCGATTCTGAAATTTCAGTACATAGCAGTGAATGTTTTGAATGATTTGGAAACCTTAATGAAGAGATAAAATTATGCAATTTGGCATGAAACTAGGTTAGGATGTTAGTTAAAAGTTTTATGTTTGTAACTTTGGTTAAAACAGAACTTAAACTAGTGAAAAAGATGAGAAAATGAGAAGTGTCACTGAATTCTGCAGAGAATGTTGCAGAAATGAGAATGGTTGGTTTGGTACTCCATTTGAGTCCAAATGACTTGAAATTTGGAGAGGACCTTTTTTTATAGGTTATGGAACCATAGTAAAATTGTGGGAACTAAAATGAATTGAGTTGATGATGAAATGAATGAGAAACATGGGATAACAACAAAAAGGGGTACTTTATCAGTTAATAAAGTTTAGCTAGATAGAAAGTGACCCAAATCAATTTGGTATGAGTTAAAATTCAAATGGGAGTTTGAATGTTAAGTGGTAAAGATATGTACAAAGTTTTAGAGCCTTTAGAGTTGAAAAAGTGGGGTTTTTGTCTTTGGGAATGGAGGTCGCGACTAGGTTCGTTGACCAAGCTTAGACAGTAGCTTCTATACTGAAGTCGCGAGCGTGAAATGGTCCAAAAATAGACAGAAAATTATTTTGCAAAGTCATGAGTGCGAAATGGGATTTCGCAGGCATGAAAAAGACCAGATTTTAGACAGAAACTTTTCTGTCAAAGTCACGAGTGCGACATGAGTTGACACGGGCGGGACTTGTTTCTGTTAAAGGGAAAATGTGGGAAAATGATAAGGCTTAAAACAATTTTTAGGGAATCTAGTTTAGACTTTTGTTCATAGTATTAATTAATACTTATGAATGAAAAATACTATGAATATTGATATGAGACTATAATGTGAATAGGTAACCGGAACGATCCAATTACCTCGGAATGAGAGAGGATTGATAAAGGGAAAACAATAGCAGGTAAGTTATGGGGTCATTGTGCAGAAACTTATTTTGCAAAGTCGTGAGCGGGAAATGGGAATTCGCGGGCGTGAAAAAGACCAGATTTTAGACAGGAACTTTTCTGTCAAAGTCGCGAGTGCGACATGAGTTGACACAGGTGCAACTTGTTTCTGTTAAAGGGAAAATGTGGGAAAATGATAAGGCTGAAAACAAGTTTTAGGGAACCTAGTATAGACTTTTGTTCATAGTATTAATTAATACTTATGAATGAAAAATACTATGAATATTGATATGAGACTGTAATGTGAATAGGTAATAGGAACGATCCAATTACCTTGGAACGAGAGAGGATTGATAAAGGGAAAGCGATAGCAGGTAAGTTATGAGGTCATTGTGGAACCGTGTGCACGATGATATTTTGTTAATTATTTGATATTGATATGTATTGATACTTCTTAAATAATATTGTTTGAAAATCTAGTGAGCAAACAATTGGAATGTAATTTGGGAGCCACGAGTGGGAAATGAAATAGAAGTATTTTCCTATGCAGGAAAATGTGGATTCAAAATATTGAATATTATGTGTTATGATTGAGAAAGATGATACATGAGTTATGTGTGACTGAGGCATGCAAGAAAATGAGTAATGTATTGTTGAATAAAAGTGTGAATAGTGATTGTGTTGTGTTTGTGATGTATAATGGAAATGTGTGGTTGTTGAATTCTACGAGAATGATGAACTCTTCCTCACACTAACATTCAATATTGGATACTCTTAATTCACTTACCTGAGTCATTAGAGTAAAGGCTTTAATTACCTTCTTTTTCATGTTGAATAATAATAGCTAAGAGTATTTTCATAAGGGATCACTAAGTAAAAATTTCTTTTACCTCTTTCACTAAGTGTTAAAATTTTCTCAAAGAAAATTTCCGAGAAGACATTATCCCAACCAATTTTTCCAGGAAGTAAACCTGCTTGTTTTTCAACTTAAGGACTAGATTTTTCTCTCAAATCCCAAATTCAAAGGCTAAACATAGGGTAAACCTGTGTTCTAGAGATTTCACTATTAACTTTCAGCTATGTACGTTAGTCATAACAGTTGGTGAGTAGGGCACTAATCTAATTCAATTTCAAAATTTTACTGATTTGTGATAAAAACATAGTTCTACATTAATAATCTCTTCCTTACACTTAAAATTAACAATGTCCTCATTGCTCCTAGTATAGGACAACAAATTTAAGGAAAAGAAAACAAATGCCAAAAATTGAAAATGGTACTTACTTGGTGTCAAGTTTTTTTTTATCAGCACGAAAATTCCTCAAAATAGTTGTGTTTCCTATTACGTAGCTGAAAACCACTAGAAGAAAAAAAAATGCCATGGGTCATAGTATTCCCCAACAAGGGGGGTGCTCAAATAAAATTATACAGACCAATTTATCAGAATGAAAAATAAAGAAGGAATTTAAAAACTGTCTGACTCAGAGGTAAAGGCTTCACTTGAGCTCTCATATGTCAAGTGTTCTGTGGCAGCTGGATGAAAACATGAGATGGCAGTTTTCAACATATTGACCAAGGTGATCTTGAATTTCTTGTTCTTATTTTGCTCTTTGTGAATTTGTTTCTCGACTTCTTTGATGTCTTTCCTCAACTGGTCATAACTGGTATGGGGAGTAGAATATGAGTAAGAGGGTCTATTAGTGGCAGGTACTTCATGAGTGCCTTCCTCATTAATGGGAGGATTTCCCTAATGGCTTCCTTAGTGAGTCCTCAACTTCTAAATGGTGCAAAAGAGATCTTCTTACACTCGATTCCCACATCATCATCAGTATCACATAAATTTCTCATACCCTTTAACAGTGCAATGATGTACCCTCCACACATTATGAATTGTGTCCTGATGTCCTTAATTTGCCTGTTTAGAAAAGTCGCAACCTCTACACCAATATCAATGTTATATCCGGTAATCATATAAAAGAGGTAAAACATGTCAAAACTAGTCACCTTACTGTGACTAGTTTTCTTACAGCAAACTGTGTGGGCCAGGATATGGTGGAGTAGTTTATGCTTAATAGCCGAGAAACTAGAGGCTAAGGATTTTGAAGATACAAACTCGTCTTGCCTGGGATGAATCAGCTGCAGCCATATCTTTTCAACACTCATGCTTTCAGGCTAGGCATTAGTTGATTTGTCTTTAGGCTCTTGATCATTATGCAAGCCTAAGAAGGACCCGATTTGGTTCAACTTCATGATGTGAACTTCTCCATAGGCTTGAAAAGTCATTGTGAAATCCCACTATTTTTCTCAATTTTCATGGTAGATAAGAACTCAATTGCCACCTCTTTGTAAGTGGATTTTTTTATTGCGAAGAGCTTAAACCACATTTTGTCGACGACTATCTGTTACAGTCTTTCCTCCATGCTATACTTTCGCAGAATTGCCCAATCCAAATATTGGTGATTTAGGATTGTCATCTGGTCGAACCGTTTCTTTTTTTCCTTTGTGTACTCTCAGTCAGAAAGCAAGAACCGTTGTTGAGTCCCAGAAGTCGATGGTGCAGAGGTCCTTTGCTTTTTCCTCTGCGGTTGAAATTTTTGGTGTGGCATTCCTATAAAACAAAAATAAGAAAATGCATGTTAATTCATCGATTAACTAACCCAATGAATTTTCACAAGCCAAAATATTCATAATTCACACATGGATGAAAATTACCGAAATTCCAACATTTAAACAAGCACAAGATTTAATTTATGTACTTACACTTGCAATTTAGAAATTAATAGCTAGCAGCCTAAGTTGGGCGGCCTAAAATTAACAAAAATGGGGTAGTGGAAAAAGAAATAGGTTTGAAATTCATGCACATACGTACAAGAAATATCATGCAATGGTCGGTATCCAACTCTTTTAAAATTCATGCAAATCCACATTTCTGATACCAGAAAATCAAAATTAACTACATATACTTCAAGTAACAATAGTAATTTTGCTTTTAAACATAAAAGCCCCAATTTTCCCCCAATTTCATCACTTAGGTTAAATCTCAATTTCCAATTGAAAAATGGGATTTAGTTAAAATTAAGCATCAATCACTCTAACCCATCATCATACAAGCATAGTAATCAATTTCTACAAGAGAAATCGACAACTCATCACAAAAATCTAGCAAATCCACAAGCAATCCGACATTCACAGCAAAACAACAAGAAAAGAGAGAGGAAAACTTAAAAGAGAGGAAGGAAAACTTACTTGGTGAACCTTGAAATGTAAGAGAAGGATGAGTGTGAGAAAGAGTGGAGATGGGCGAGAGGTGTGCGAGAATGAGAGAGGGAGAAATCGAGAGAAAGGGGAAGAAACTAAAAACAGAAGAGTGAGGAAGAGAAGGACGGCCTAAGTTTAAAAATTAGACTTAGGCCAGTAAATTTACCTATAGGGCGACGACCTTTATGGCCAGCCTTTAATTTGTTGGACCCGCAGCTTTTGAATCGAACTCCTTTTTTTTAGCATGGGTTGTCTCCCATGTAGCACTTAGTTTATAGTCATTTAGCCCGACTTTTCTAGTTCATTTGCTCAAATCTTGTAGCTCTACAAATGAGGTATCTTTGTCGATGTTTTCCCCCTTATAAAAATGTTTGAGAAGACAACCATTTACTTTGAAAGTACGGTTATCTTCTGCCTTCAATTCCATTGCACCATAAGGAAAAACATTGAAAATCTCAAAAGGTCCATACTATCTTGATTTTAACTTACCCGGGAATAACTTCAAACGGGAGTTGTATAATAGGACCTTCTGACCAGGGATAAATTCTCTCCTCAGAATTCTCTTATTGTGCCATCATTTTGCTCGTTCCTTGTATATTTGGGCGTTTTCATATGCTTCCTCTCTTAATTCGGCCGTCTAATTAAGTTTGAGCAATCTTTTCTCACCTACAACTTGTTAATCGAAGTTAACATTTTTAATAGCCCAGTAAGACTTGTGCTCAAGCTCGACAGGTAACTGACATGATTTACCAAAAATAATTTTGTATGGGGACATTCCAATAAGGGTTTTAAATGCAGTTCTATAAGCCCACAATGCATCGTCAAGTTTTAAAGACCAATCCTCTCTAGATGCATTGACGGTCTTTTTCAAAATTCATTTAATTTCTTTGTTGGATACTTCAACCTATCCACAAGTTTGTCAGTGATAAGGGGTATAAATTTTATGAATAACTGCATATTTAAATAATAATTTATCAAATTGCTTGTTACAAAAATGTGATCCCTCATTGCTTATTATAGCTCTCGGTACCCCAAATCTTGAAAAAATATTTTTTTTCAAAAATTTAATAACAACCCTATTGCCATTTACTTGTAGAGCAACTACCTCTACCCATTTCGAAACATAATCAACAACTAATATAATGTATTTGTTTGAAAAAGATGAGGGAAAAGGACCCATAAGTCGATCCCACATACATCAAAGAGATTAATGACAAGTATATTGTTTTGTGATAATTCATGTCTCTTAAAAATGTTGCCAGTCTTTTGACAATGAATACAGGACATGATGAAATTCCTACAATCACTGAACAACTTGGGCCAATAAAATCCACATGATAATTTTTTTTTACTGTTGTTCTTTCCACACCAAAGTGACCTCCTACTTCTTTGGAGAGACAATGTTGTATAATACTAAGTTGTTAACTTTCAGGCACACATCGCCTAATTACTTGGTCAGCATAATTTTTGAACAAATATGGTTCATCCTAAAAATAAAATTTTACATCATGTAGAAATTTCTTTTTATGTTGGTATGATAAACCATATAGAGTAATTTTGCTAACCAGGTAATTAGCAATATCAGCATACCATGGTAATTCTTGGATTTCTGCTGCACCTAATTATTCATCAGGGAACCTTTCATTAATGGGTAAAAAATCAAATCCCATACGAGATAAATGATCAACTACCACATTTTCAATCCCTTTCTTATCTTTAATTACAACGTTAAATTCTTGTAGTAGTAGAATCTATCAAATTAATCTCGGTTTGGCATCAGCTTTAGCAAATAAATATTTAAGGGCAGCATGATCTATGTATACTATGCTTTTAGAACCTATCAGATAAGGCCGAAATTTATCGCATGCAAAGATGACTGCTAACAGTTCTTTTTCAGTTGTGGCGTAATTCCTTTGGGCTTCATTCATAGTTCTGCTTGCATAGTCTATTACATGAAATAACTTACCTTTCCTTTGCCCAAGTACCACTCCTAGCATCGCACATCAACTCGAATGGGAGCTCCCAATCAGATGCAACGATCACTGGTGCAGTGGTGAGTTTTTCCTTCAATAGATTGAATGCCTGCAAACAATTATCATAAAAAACGAAGCCAATATCTTTCTCTAATAAATTACAAAGAGGTTTAGAGAGTTTAGAGAAATTCTTGATAAATCTTATGTAAAAACTGACATGTCCCAAGAAGCTTCTAATTCCTTTTACTGTAGTAGGTGGTGGTAGTTTCTCTATCACCTCCACCTTTGCCCTGTCAACCTCAATTCCTTGCTTAGATCCTTTATGCCCTAAAACTATTCCCTCTCTTACCATAAAAAGACATTTCTCCCAATTGAGAAGTAGATTAGTTTTCATGCATCTCTTACGTATACATCCTAAATTAATCAGGCATGATTCAAGCGACTTTCCAAAAACTGAAAAATCATCCATAAATACTTCAATAAAATTTTCAAGCATGTTAGAAAATATGGACATCATGCATCTTTGAAATGTGGCAGGTGCATTACAGAGACCAAAAGGCATTCTCCTAAAGGCAAAAGTGCCATAGGGACAAGTAAAGGTGGTTTTCTCTTGGTCTTCGGTGCAATATGGATTTGATTGTACCCAGATTAACCATCTGGAAAACAATAATAATCATGCCCTATAAGTTTTTCTAACATCTAATCAATGAAAGGGAGGGGGAAATGATCCTTATGTGTAGCAGTATTCAGTTTCTTGTTGTCTATATAAACTCTCCAACCAGTTACCGTGCGATTGGGAATTAATTCGTTATCCTCATTTTTTACTACAGTCATACCACCTTTTTTTGGCACTACTTGGATAGGACTTACCCATTTACTATCAGTGATAGGGAAAATAATATCTGCATCTAGCAATTTTAGCACTTCCTTTTTCACTACCTCCTTCAAACTTGGGTTGAGTCTTCTTTGTGGTTGCACTGTAGGTTTGCACTCAGCCTCAAGTAGTATCATGTGGGTACAAATTAAAGGGCTAATTCCCTTGATATCAGCAATGGTCCACCCGATAGCTTCTTTATGTTCTCTCAAAGCATTCAAAAGTTGCTGCTCTTGATCACCTATCAAAGAAGAAGAAATAATTATTGGCAAAATATCATCCGTTCCAAGATATGCATATTTCAAATGACTAGGTAGTTTAAGCTCAAGCACCGGGGATTGTGTCAATGATGGGACTAGCTACTGATCGCTTGTGCTAAGGTCCTCGTAGTAGCGAGCTCAGATGTCTTACACTTTTTCTACACATTCTTCACTCAAGGCCGGTAGCCTTTCCTCTATTTTTGGCCGGCCTTCATTCAAGGCTGGCGGCCTAGAGGAGTCTTTGATCGGCCTTCAATCTTTTCATCCAAATCTTTGAGCACAGACTCCATAGTCTCCATACCTACATTCTTTTCAACATTCTCATAGGTAAACTTGTCAATAATATCAATTGTGCAACAAGAATTGCAATTATTAAACTTTCTCATAGCCTCATAAACATTAAAAGTCACTTCTTTACCCATAAAACTCAAAGTGACCTTACCTTGTTCCACAACGATCAATGCCTTACCTATTGTAAGAAAAGGTCTCCTTAAGATCAAGGGTACTTTTTTGTCCTCTTCCATTTCCAAGACTGTGAATACTCGAATTTTGAGGCTCGAAAAGCCTATCTTCCCGGACTGCAAACAGTCCGGCCGGACAGGATGCCTTTCGGAAAATCTTTCAGAAATAGGCCAATATGGTACTCAAAACTTCCGGAACGTCGCGAGAGATCTGAAGGTATCCTCGGAATAATTTTCGGAGGTACGGAACTCACACAAAAGCCTTCGAAATGAAAACCGCCTGGGCAGACAGCTCGCCGGCGGGCGCAGCCGCCGCCCACGGCGGGTGCAACGCCATCCCCGACGGGTGCAACCGCCGTCCACAGCGGGTCCAACTGCCCTCCGACGGCGGGTGCAACCGCCAGACACGGCGGATCCAACCGCCATCCAGGGCTGGTGCAACCGCCGTACACGGCGAGCGCAACCGCCGTCCACGGCGGGCGCAACCACCGTCCACGGCGAGCCCAACCGCCGGCCACGAAGGGTCCAGCCGCCCTCCAGCCGAATTTTTTCTATAAAAGCAGCCCCCAGCCTTCATTTTTTCTCACTCAGTCTGTGTTGATGGATGATCACTCTCCCTCCCTCGCTCCTTGCGATTCTTTTATTGCTTTTCTGCATTCATTAGTTAGCATTATTTTAGTTGTGTTGTGATCACCTAATTAATTTTGAATTATTGGAGATCTGACAAACTGAAGCTCCGAAGTGGAAGACGTCTGAATCAGGTACGCTTCTAAAACTCTATTCCTTTTAATTTAAAGTATCATATGCATATTTCTCTTCTACTCCAATTCTAAACCCAATCATTGCATCCATCTCA
>CAOGCB010586940.1:0-22440 GCA_948266635.1 Cnidoscolus chayamansa | reverse complement strand
AGTTGTATTTACCATGTGTAGAAATAGTTAATTTTTATTAATGGTAATTTGTGACTACGAGCCTTAAATAAATAATTTTTATTATTATTTAGATGGTTTGGGCATGTTTTACGGAGACCTCCCAATGCGGCGATCCGCAAGAGGAGAACCTGATGGTTGATGGGGTTAAGAAAGGTCGAGGTAGACCTAGGACAGTTTGGAAGGTCGTAATAGACAGAGACATACGAGCCTTAAATATTGATGCGGATTTAGTTAGTAATAGACTTGAATGGAGGCGTAAAATCCGAGTAATGGAAGGAGTCTAAGGCGTGTGATTGGGATATTACTTGGGAGCTTATTTGTTAGAGGATTCATACAGCCGACCCCAACTTGTTTGGGACTAAGGCTTTGTTGTTATTGGTAATTTGTGACTACATCTGATCTGATTTTCACTTCAGGTTCCCAGTAATCACGGTATTTTATGTGTTTAATGGACTTGTGCTCTTTTCTTGTTCAACTGCAGATTAGAGCTCAAGAACTTCGGAAAATCTTGCTGGAACTTGGTCCTGTACGTTTTGTGTTTTAATATTGACAAATTTGGTTTTAGAAGTTCTTGTTGTTGAAGTATTATTTGTTATGGTTTTAAGATTTCTGCAGAACAAAAAAATGATACAGAGATTGGTAATGTCCTTTAAGTTGTATTTCTTCTTTCTATTTTCAGGCCTATATTAAAATTGCACAGGCTGTTTCATCTCGAGCTGTAAGTTCTCATATCTCTGAAGCAGAAAAGCTTTCTAGTTTTTGCCTATATTTTGTTATTAGAAAGAATCCTTTTTGATAGGGTGCATTTGATGTTTAATTAGGTTAGCTTTTAGTGTGGGTGATGTGGATTTTAGCTAGTCCTATAGTAATATATTCTTCTTACACTATATTACATGTACAAAACAAAACAACTAGTATATTCTCATGTTAATTTGATAAACATATAGTATTAATGTTGCACTTTCCAAAATTAAAAAAGAAATAATTCGGCACTTGAGAGGATGAAATGCTGAGAGGATTAAAGAAACTGGAAATGATAGAAAAGAAAAAAAAAGTGTCTATTAATTCATTTTTCAATCATGAGAATCATAAAATTAGAATCTTACATCATAATTTAGGCCTATTGGACTAAAAAAATCCGAGGTTTGTGCCAATTTGCAATTTCATCCAAATGTTTTTATTTTGGACCAATTATTTAAGCCTTTCAATTTTAAAGAAATTTTAAGCAAAACTGAAATTAGATTGGGGGAAAATTTGATTTTGCTCGCGAGGATTTTATTAAACAAGATCCAAGAGTAATGTCAATTGGTCAATTGTTTTTCGATTTTGGCTAAAATTTCTTCAAACTTGAATGGTACTGTATGATTGATCCAAGATTGAAATGTTAAAATTGCAAATTGGTGCAAATGTTTGGATTTTTTTTGGTCCAATTGGCCATTTTTATATGATTGTGTTAAATTCCAACCTATGTGCCCAGTTCAAAACAATGGACTATTGGATTGAATTAAATCATAAGACCTAGATAATAATTGTATAATTTTAATATAATCTCCCTCTCTTTACATTTTCTTGTTTTAGAAAAGGGAACTGGAAGTCTATGGTAAAGAACTATGAACATAGCCAATTGTAATGTAACTCTATGGAAGGTCATTTTAGGACTCGAAATTTGGAGGATGTCTATAATATGCTGCCTGCCCCATGAATCTACTTTCTAGTTTAGTTTTTGGCTAGGATCAGATCATGGATAAGCCAGCCTAAAGTTAAGGACAGTACAAGGAAAATTCTGAGGCCATTGTAAGCTTGACTAAAGTGACATTCGTTAGCATTTACCTTAAGCTTTCAGCTCCTTCAGATCCTTCTCTTGTCATCTCTTGAATGACAGAAATGGAAAAATGGATGCTTAATGCCAGGCTTTTTCCAGCAGTTTACCTATTCATGATCAGAGGTAGATTTAGCTTATTAGGAGTGAAGGCAAGTGCCTCTGGTGAAATTACAATTTACTTTGGGAGTTCAGTAATTAACAGTTTAATGGACAAACTTTTTAGCTTGATGCTCCTGTCGAAAGGCTAGTTGGTGTCCTCACATCCGATAAAAATGTACTTCATGAAACCCATTAAAAATTTGATATGCCAATCCTCCTAAAATCTACTTGTTATTGACTGATTTTTAGAAGGATAGAAAAAAGCAGAGAAGCTAGCTTATGCAAGTGATTAACTGTTATAAATTAACTCTTCTAGTTATGGACTAGATATTAGGACTTCTAATGATTATGTGTGAATGTTTAATTGTATCGGAAATATTATCATTACAGTTTTACTAAGTTAGCAATTTGTATTTGACACAGTTCTAAAATCATCTTAAGTAAAAACCTTATTAGTGAGCAGTTGCTTAAAATAATTTTTTTCAGCAGCTAAGTACAAGATAATTGGATAATAAATTGTTACAAATTATTTGAATTTTTTTACCTCTCTACAGTTCTCTGTTCTCAAGATTTTATATCTATCTATTGGATCCCGCATCGGTTTGAAATTTGGATTATGTGCTACTTATAAGGCCTTAGGCACCTCTCTCCACTTGAGTTAGCTTTTGGGTAGAGTTAGGTTCGGCCTATTTTCTTAACATGGTATCAGAGCCTCCCATCTAATATCGGGCCTCCCTGTTTGTGTTTGGGCTAGGTTTGTTGGGCCTCCCATTTGTGTTTTATGCCATGTTGGTCCAGGCGTGAGGGGTGTGTTGAATCACACATCGGTTTGGAATGAGGATTATGTGCTATTTATACGGTCTTGGGTATCCCTCCTCTCTTTAGCTAGCTTTTGGTGTGGAGTTAGGCCCGGCATATTTTTTTAATAATATCTATCTTTAGAATTGTTATTGCTTATTACTGCCTATAAACTGTTAACAGTCCAAATAGTGAAGGGTGTAGAGAACTAGTGAGTATTTTGTTCAAAACAAATAAAGTAAATGTCTGGAAATTTTACATTAGTTTCTCTAAGGCTCTCATTTTTTTCCTTTTTTTAAAAAGGGAAGAGGGATGTGGTTAAGAGTCTCGAAGCATGTAACATGTGTATAATATATTATGTTGAAAAGTCCTATTTTCTGCTTTTGATTTGAGTTATATTTTTTTAATAACTTCGCATTGACTTTCATTCACCTACTAATCTAAATTCTGGTCCACCACTGTTCATGATTTGGTTATTAAATCACTTTATCTTATATAATGACATTTTCTTGCGCTTATGTGCAGAACAACAAAGAATATATGTTGCAAGTAGGATAATATCAGTATGTTCTTCTTGTAGGATTTAATACCGCCATCATACGTTGATGAACTTTCAGTATTACAAGATCGAATAGCTCCATTTTCCTCTGAAGTTGCTTTAAATACAATAGAGCAGGAACTTGGATTGCCAATAGATGAGCTTTTCTCAGAGATTTCACCAGAGCCTACTGCTGCAGCATCACTTGGGCAGGTCTGTTCTTAGTTATGTACCATGACTCATGATGTAAGGTCTCTATATATATATGTATAAATAGATATATTGCATGTGCATTAATATAAAATATTCTTCCAATCTCTTTCTCATGTGTGTGGGTGCATGCATGCGTATAGGTCTATCAAGCGAGGCTTCGTAATAGCGGACAGCTTGTTGCTATTAAAGTGCAGAGGCCAGGAGTCCAGGCTGCTATTGCCCTAGACATACTAATCTTACGTTTTATTGCTGGAGTAGTGAAGAGAGCAGGCAAATTTAACTCCGATCTCCAGGTAATAATACATCCGCTCGAAGAAATTGAAATAGGGGTTTTGTAAATTTTAGTGTTAATAACTAAGAAGCACGTGCTTCAATTTGCAGGCAGTTGTTGATGAATGGGCATCAAGTCTTTTTCGGGTAATTTTTATCCCTTACGCTTATCGGAACAAGTGTTTGTTTTTATTTATGTAAACAATACATGGTCTACACTTTTGCTTTCATTTTTTCAAGTGCATGAATTGTGTGGAGTGCTTGTAGACATGTTGCATCTGCGTTATTTACTTCAGGAACTTTTAATTATTTTTGCATTAAAAAGGGAAATGGTTATAATACTGCTTCCCATGTTGGGGGCAGTTTGACCAAATGTTATTGATTCAGTTGCCACTTTTCCCAAGTCTTTGCAAGATTTCTATAAATCCTTTTGAGCTTTCAATTGCTGGGGAAGTGATCTGTCTTGGTGTATTGTTGATGGTTATCTTTTTCAACTGATAGAGTGGTATCCAAGCATGTTGAAATTTGAGTAAGATGATATTAGTACAGTTACATCTTGGTGGGTGCTATGCTCATTTAAACCACATGATTACCACAAAACTCTCTGTAAATGGAAATTTGATTTCCCCCTTTTTCGTGATTGGGCCTAGCAATTTTGATTGTTGTGTTGTTATTGGATGTTGCTGTCACATACTTTAGGCGTAAGAAGCTTGTGCAAGTAGGTAATAGTTAGTTAGAGGTGAGTTGGCAGGAGAGAAGAATTGGAGGGGAATTCAAATTGTAAACCACTCTATAGGACTAAGAAAAGAAGGATAGACTTGAGAAGAGATAGAGAAGAGTAGAAATTAGAGAGAATAGAGAGAGAATAGAGTAGAGAAGAGTGTTTGGCTGAATATTTTCTTATGCATTTCTGAATGACTAACCACACTATTTATAATAGTGTGGTTTACAATTTGAATTCACCTCCAATTCTTCTCTCTCCTGCCAACTCACCTCTAACTAACTATTAATCACATGCACATGCTTTTTATGCCTAGAGTATGTGACAGTTGCTTTTGATTAACAACAACAAGCCTTATTCCCAAATCAGTTGCTTTTGATTGATAAATAAATAAAAAAATCTATTTGTAGAGCAGGATATGAAATTGATTATATCTCTCTCTACCAAATAGTCAAATAAATGATGCTATATGCAAATGGATCAAATTGAATAACATGATATTTTTAGTGAAAGGGAAAAAAACTATGTCCTAGTCTTTTATTTTTCAGTTATCTTTCTTGATTTGTAAAGGATATTCTTGTCCTTTTCAAAATCTAATAAACTTTTCTACTATATGTTGTTCCCATTTCATTTCAAAGGCCTTTTAATTGTTTGTTTTATGCATTTTCTGTTTAGATGAATTTCCACTATCTATTTGATAATTTTAGCTAATTTGAGGAATATTCTTAGAACTTCATATTGAATACAGGTAAATCACATTGAATGCAGGAGATGGACTATGTGAAGGAAGCAAATAATGGACTTAAGTTTAGGTAAGAGAATATTAAAAAAAAAAATCTACATTTATTATTTTTGATAGTGAGGTTTTCTGTCTGTTATCAGGATTATTATTTTTTCTACCACCTTATAGGTTCCTGCACACATGTTTTCAATTGGCTAAAGGAAAATGGTTATTGATATTGTATCATACCATACACAAAATACTTTTGCCTTAGGGAGTGAACAAATCATTGTTTATATTGTTCTTTAAATTTTTGAAGATTTTTATTTGTTTGTCTCACAGTCGATCCCTTTAATCATTTCTCTGATCTTCTTTATTGCTTTGGGAAGAAAAACAAGTCATTTAATATTACGAAGACAGAGTTGTTCATGGTGCTTTTAGTACTATATATCAGCCGAGATTTGCAGAGTGTTTATAATTTTTGTTAATAAGGGTCTTGGCATTCTTGCACAACAATTTTATAATTCTTTTTCTTCAATTAAATGATTAATAGATTGTCACTATTGCAACGAGGAAGAGCCACTGTTATGCTTTCGTTTATACTCTACCTTCCTCTCAAGTTTCCTTTTATATAGTTTCAGAAATCAGAGCCTTCTAATACGTGATTTGCATGTTGGTTTTAAGTTTCTGATTACTTGACAAACATTTGACTTAGTATGTTCATTAAGATTCTAACTTATGGGTTGTGCTTTGTGTGAGTTCTGGAGTAATGAATCCTTGATTTAGATGTATAGATGTAATAATATTCTGTGAGTGAAATTGGATAGTTTCGTGGCAGGAATTGCATATATCATGAAATTTGTTCATGCAGTGGAGCATTCTGGCTCTGTTTATGCTTATTTTATTATTTCGTAGACTACAAAACATTCTATTGTGGTATTATACTTCGTAATTTATTCTATGTTAATGTTTATGCTAAATGCTTAAACAGGAAACTCTATGGTGGTATACAAGATGTTTTGGTTCCCGAAACATATATGGAACTCACAACTCAAAAGGTCCTTGTAATGGAATGGGTTGAGGTACTTCTTTTTCTTTAGTTATGTTGTGTGTCTATGTGTGTGTTCTAGCAAAGAAGATCTGTAATGGGAATTGTTGAATCCCACATCGGTTTGGAATGAGGATTATGTGCTATTCATAAGGCCTTAGATGCCCCTTTCCCTTTGAGCTAGCTTATGGGGTGGAGTTAGGCTCAACCTATTTTCCTAACATGGTATCAGAGCCTCTAATTCAATATTGGACCTCCCGTTTGTGTTTCTCGTGCAGTTAGTCTGGGTGTGAGGGGTGTGTGTGAATCCTACATCGGTTTGGAATGAGGATTATGTGCTACTTATAAGGCCTTGGACACATCTCTCCCTTTGAAATAGCTTTTGGGGTGGAGTTAGGCCCAATCTATTTTCTTAACAGGAACTAAAGATATAAGCAATACAAAAAGAAGTAAGTCATTAACAAGAGAGTAATAAAAGTGATAGCAATGTGAACGTCAACAAAATGTTTCCCACAATTCCAAATTTGATGGTCCTAGGCCACCAATCTCTGACAGTGTAGTTCCTCTTTATTAAAAACCATTTTGTTTCTTACTAACCGGAAGTGTTGAGAGACCAAAATAGAGCCACTTCCCCCAAAGAATGTATGCCCTACTAGTCCCATGATTCGATTGATCCTGCTACTGAACGTTCACCTTACGTAACTTCCTGGGTTAAGGACAATGTCAGGACAAGTTTTACATAAATTTTGCTACCTAGTGACCATGATTTCACCTTTCCCTTTTTCTTTATCATTTGAAATGTTGTCAATAGTCCCTCTTTAATAAACCTTTTGAGTGACTGCAACCTTTACAGATGCACAAACTGCCCAGCCTTCTTTCAAGGATAATTGTCTATTTTTTCTTCTAGGTACTTCAATATTGGTATCACAATAGGATTTCCAAATGTACTAGTATAATCTTTATTAGGAAGTTTAGGTTTCTATTATTTAGGAATATTTAAAATTTACAGTAGGTTTAGAATTTCCTAGTTAGTTTAGTATTTTCCTATTTTGAAGTTCTTGATTCCAGTAGTTGTACTAGGATTAGTTAGTAGTCTACAAATACCTATGTAATTTAGGTGTTTCAGGAGTTATTATTACTGACAATTGAGTTAATTGGCTGTTCTACCTCTTTCTTTTTCCTTTTAGTATGTTCTGTTGGTTGTTCATCACTTTATATGTCTGTATTTATTATTATTATTATTATTATTATTTTTAATAGGGGCAAAAGTTATCTGAAGTGAAGGATATTTACTTGGTTGAGGTACTTCTTGTAACTATGTTCATTTCTATAATTCTTGGTGATTACTTTATTTACCTCAATCCTATAATTTTATGGCTAAGTTGGATTACTCTTTTCTGGAGTTGAACAGGTAGGAGTTTACTGCTCTTTCAATCAACTTCTGGAATATGGATTCTATCATGCTGATCCACATCCTGGAAACCTTCTTCGTACATCTGATGGGAAACTAGCCTATTTAGGTATTTTTGCCATGTTGTGATTACTTAGAATGTAAATTCCCTTCTTTTCTTTTCTTATTTCTTTTAACTCCTAGTATAATCTTATACTATGTAGTTATAAATTTTATATAGCTTTATGTATTACATGGGCTTCTTCAACTTCTTTGAACTTGTGATGCTAGACAGCTACAGGTTGTTTGATTATTGCTTTTGTGTTGCTTCTTTTGCTAAACTTGTTTTGTTATTAATTTGGTAGTGAAAAGAAAATGCTAAGGTTGTTTTATTATTAATTTGGTTGTGAAAAGAAAATTAACCTAGGCCTAAAGCATTCCAAAAGCTAGCTCAAGGGGGAGGATTGCTTAAGCCTTTATAAAGGGGCACTCCTATTACCTAATTCATATAAGATACTTAACACAACTTCTCACACCAAGGGCTAACACCTAGAGCATAATACTTGTGGAAAATCCAGTTGGATACCATGATAAGAAAATGGATCTAGGCCTAAACCCCAAAAGCTATTTTAAGGAAGAGGATAGCCAAAGTCTTTATAAAGATTGCATTAACTACATACCTAATTGATATGGTATATTTAACACACCCCTCAAGCTCAGGATTAGCACTTGGAGTGTAAACATTTATGGGAAGCCTGATTTCAGTTAGGATGGCTTTGATATCATCTTAGAAAAATGGTTGGGCCTAACTCACCATCCAAAAGCTTGTTCAAGGGGAGGATTTCCCAAATCTTTATGACAAGACATATCCACAATTCCACATATCTAACTGATGTAGGATACTTAAACATCCCCCCTCTCACACTTAGGGCTAACACCTAGAGCATGAATACTTACACGAGACACAATATCAAATAGAGAGGCTCTAATACCAGGATAAGGAAATGGATACAAGCTTAACTCACTCCCAAAAGCTAGCTCAAGGTATTTATAAGGGCACATTATCCACATACCTAAATGATGTAGTAGACTTAACAGGCTGATTGAAGTGTGATTTTGTCGGGCCTTGTTTGGGGGGGTCAAGGGGGTTGCTAAATACCTTATGCTTGTTGTAGAATATAAAGTTTGGTAAGGCCTTATATTGGTGTGTGTGGGATCATTTATGGAAAACCTGGTGTCAAATATTATCAGGTAATTGCATAAGTCATAGTTGTCCAATCGTAAATCAAATTGTGAATTGAAATCTTAATTTTTTGAATCGAGAATCGAATCATAAGATTCGGTACTTTCAAAGTATACATACATTTATTTATATATATGCATTTATATATATATAAATATAAAGATAATAAACATTTAATATTATATGTATATATATATTCTAAATCATTTACTAAACATAAAATCAAAATAAACCTTATAACTTTTTGTTGTGATCAAGTTCAATGTGTCAAACTAATAAATTAAAATTTTAAAACAAATAATTAAAACTATCTTCGTATCTTGAATCATTTGTCCATTCTTCTTTCATTAATGTGTTGTAATTTTCTTGAATTTTTGTCTTATCGCTTTTTTTTTTTAATTTGATCATTAAATGCCATTTTCTTTTGTGAATCGGTGAATCAATCGATTCATTACGATTCACCTCCAATTCATATGATTTTTGGCCTATTTTTGACAATTTACGGTTCACCCATCGATTCGTATCCAAAAGCTTACGATTCGATATGAAGCTTGCGATTCGATATGAATCTTACGATTCTTATTGTGAATCGTATGATTCTGACAACTATGGCATAAATGTATTAAAGCAAAAAAATATTTCAAAAAAAACTGAAGTTTTTATACAAATTCTTGGATGCAGAAATGACTAATAATGATTTTAAGCTTACTGCTTTGGTCATCACTTGACATCTGCACCAAAGAAAAGATCAAATGCAGAAATGAATATTAATGATTTTTCTTTGGTCATCACTTGACATCTGTGTCGAAGAAAAGATTGAATACATGGTTTGGTTGGATTCTGTACCCAGTATTGCTGTGCTACATCATTGAAACTGCACAAATCATAATAGAACATATCGTATCAATGGAGGCAAAATGTGCAGAATTGAATGTAGTGTCTTTCCCTGCCAGATTTTGGAATGATGGGTGAATTTAGACAAGAGCTCCGTGATGGATTTATTGAAGCTTGTCTCCATCTTGTAAATCGTGATTTTGATTCACTTGCTAAGGACTTTGTTACTCTTGGGTATGTTTATTATCTATCTTTTAAGCCAATTGCTGGGAAATTATTTTCATTGACGTGAGTATTTGTATGGCTGGGGTACTTTTTTGCTTTACAGGTTTCTTCCTCCAACTGCAGACAAGGAGGCTGTTACAAAAGCTTTAACAGGTTTCATTTCATGTGTTTATGAGGCTGTAATTCCAAATCTTTGCATTTTTTGAATTGCATTATCTTGCACTTACATTTTTGAGTTATATTTTAGGTCTCTGATGTCACCTGCTTATCTGTAGGTGTCTTCCAAAATGCTGTTGCAAAAGGAGTCCGTAATATAAGTTTTGGAGACCTTTTGGGAAACTTGGGAACTACAATGTAACAATTTTCAATGCAACTTACAACTTTTATTCTAACAAGATATATGGAATTGTGTTTGAAGTAAAAAATGATAAAATTCGAATAGCCATTCAATTGAATCCTTATCTTGTACCCTTAACGTGTTGATTATGTTTTCCAAATGATGCAAGTGACTTTATGTTCATTATTTGCAGGTACAAGTTCAAATTTCAAATACCTTCATATTTTTCTCTTGTCATCCGGAGGTAGTCATGTTGCTGCATCATAAGAACACTATCATTTGTTAAGAGTTGTCAATAGTTCTAAGTTCTTTATACATCCTCCTAATCCAAAAATATCAAGATTGCCTACCTAAATTTCATATTCCTTTTCCTGGATCTTAGTCTTGCGGTGTTGGAGGGAATTGCTATCAGTTTTGACCCGAACTACAAAGTTTTAAGTAGTACATACCCATGGATTGCTAGAAAAGTACTAACTGACAGCTCACCAAAATTAAAGTCATCTTTGCAAGCTCTTCTTTACAAGGCATATCTGCAAACTTTTCTACATTGTTAGATATGCAAACATTATTCTATGTTCAGAACTAAGCATATTGAAACCCTGGTTCCCTTTTCAGGAAGGTGTTTTCAGAATTGATCGTCTAGAATCTCTACTTGCAGAGGTGACTTTCTCTCAAACTTTTCTGCGCCTTAACCTGTTTTTAGCTCAAACTTTTCTGCTCCTTAACCTGTTTTTAGCTCAATTCCTGTAATCATCAAATACAGTAGCTGCTGATTCTTAGTTAAAAATAAGTTTCCATTTCTAGAAGAGTCCCTATGAAATGTGTTATCATGTGGATTCTGATTATAAAACTCGTTTATTCCATTAAAATGATGTTGAATTTCATTGGAGTGGTGCTGTATTTACAGTCTGATTGAGCATTTAAATGAAGAGGACGGCTCACAGCCTCACATTTTAAAAATCAGTCTTATCTTAATCTATTTGTAGGATTATGTAGTTTCCTTGGATTCTTTGTTGGCAACTGGCAATGGCTTTTGGGGGCTTTTAGAGGAATACCTTTGAGTTGTATAGAAAAAGATTGGAGGGCTTTACCTTTTCTAGTATTTTTCGTTGACCTTGTTAGATACCTAGATCGTTTAAGAGGACTCCTTACACTCTCCTCCATTAATCTTTCTTTTCTTTCCCTTAATAATATTTAGTTTAATTTATTATCAAAATTGTGCATTCATACATTTTCTTTACTCCCTTAGCAGCTTTTAATAGAATGGACCATGACTTGGAGACTGCCCAACAATGGGCTTTGAAGAAGGTTCCCCTTTTTTTTTTCTCTTGGGATTTCTCTACCCACCCTAACTAATATCTGGGGTTGTATGTTATTTGAGTTCCAAATTTATCCAGCCCACGTGCAATTCTTGTTTCTTTTGTTTTTTTCCAAAGAAAACATAATGTATTTATATTGAACTGTATACATTCTAGGTCAACATTAACATGGAATATTGAAGTTTCAAGCTCTCATCAGTTTCAACACGACTGATGGACCAGTTGTCTTGTGGGATGTGTCTGATAATAGTTGATGATTTGGAACCATTGTACCTGACCTGATTCATGATTTTCATTTTTTTAAACTCCCTTTTGCAATAACAAGTGGCATCATGGTCTTATCAAGCTACAATTCTTTGTTCTTTTCTTTCTTTGTTCTGATATTTCGGTTTTGAATTAATTTTTTCACTAACCTCCATTTCTGTGGCAGTCCCTTCGTGCTCGTACTGAAAGGGCCTTAGTAAAAAGGCAAATAGAACAAACTAGTCCCAACGTGGCTATCAAGCAAATCCTTTCCTTCACATTAACTGATAAGGTTTTTTTTTTTTTTTAAATTTCTTTGTTACCGTACTGTTTTCTTTTTTTATTGTTTTATTATAATTTTGTGACTTAAATAGTCAGTAAAATAACTTCTTTTTTTTCTTAATTTTTAATCTGAAATATTGGCAGGGTTCCTTTGTGAGGGAAATACTTCTTCAAGAAGTTGCCAAGGTAAGGTTCCTTCTTTTTGGTCCTTATGCTTCATACCTGTGTTTATTGATTATTCATACTATTGAAAAAATTCCTTATGTTTTAGTTTCATTATAAATTATTACTTCTATGAATTTTTTTTAGAATATTCTGAGTCAATCATGATCCTAAATCAAACCAAATCTTTCTTTCAGTCCATGTTACTAGAGGTGTAAGAAATGTGTGTATATTTGTGTGCCAGACTTGTGAACTTTCTAAATAGAAAATACGGAGATATGGATCTAAATTTAGACATGGTGCTCTGTTAATCATGCTCTTTATCTTAGAGATGAAAATTAACTATGTTTTTCATCTTTAGAGATCTCTGTTGCTCGATTATTTGACTGAATGTAATATATGTTGGCCACATATCTCATGTCTTGTCCCGTGGCGAATTGAAGTGTCGGAAGTATCAGAGCGTTCATTAAGAAAAAAAAAAAGGCCATCATTTTCCTTATGATTTGGTTGCTTTGTCTTTTGGATGTTAAAGGAACCATGACATGGGTTATAGAAAAAGTGAAGTGGAGACTGAAGGGACTATCAATGATGTCATGGGTTATGGAAAAAGTGAAGTGGGTTTCTTTGGAGCTAACAAATTTGATGAAGTATGAATAAAATGAAAAAGGAAATTAATAACTAAAAAGCTTTGGTGGATCCAGGTATAAGACTGGGGGGGGGGGGGGGGGGGGTCAATTTACCCCAAAATTTTTAGAAAAAAAATCTTTTATATAAATATATATTGGCTAAATTGATCGCTCATAAATTTAATTATTGAACCCTCTTTTTGATGAAAAAAAAATTAAGTAGCTTTTTTGTGGGGCTTGTTTGAATGACTAGTTTTTTTTTTTGTTTTGGATGTGAAAGGTTGATTACGGGGGTTCAATTTTATCTTATAGTATTTTCAAATTGTTGAACTTCTAACATATAAAAATCAAATGAAATCTATATTTTTTAATATACATATTCTTTATGTTGACCACAGAAAAAAAATTCTGGAACTTCCATTGCTAACAAGCCAGGGAAAATTTTGAAGACCTGATATATGGAATTTTGAGTGAATCAAAGCAGAGAGTGAGAGATTGTTGACCTGGTGTGAAAATGCCAACACATACTCTTTAAAAGGCAAACCTCTCAACGTCAAAAATATTGGAATAAAGCTGTCCTCAAATATACCTAGTACATTTAGCCTCATTGGGGGTACTGGTCCTGGTCCATTGCAATATACTCCAGTCAAACACAATATTGGAATAAAGCTGTCCGCAAATATACCTAGTACATATAGCCTGATTGGAGGAATTAATCCATTGCAAGTATGCCCCAGAAAAAATAAAGCAAATTTTCAGAACACCACCCATTCAAATTTGGCTCTATTAAAGTGATTTCAAATTTATTGTTCTTGGAATTCAAGAAGCCTACCTCTCAAATCAAAGAATGCTATTAGAAATCATTCACCATTTATCGAAGTAACAATTTGATGCATTGGTCATAGATTAGTTGCACCAAGCATCGACTTTAAATAGCGATGCATTGCATGGCTTTGGGAATCCAATGAGAGATAGCTCAATAAGCAGCGCAAGTTAATGGAAGTATTGGTAATATTATCCCTCGAAAACTTTATTTATTGGTTTTGGTTGTTATGTAAAACCATGCTTATAACTCAAAACACACGAATCTGATGCTGAAGTATTATTATCATTGTGTTTTTTATCACTTGTGAGAGATTGCTTGACCGGTTGAAGAAAGAAAGTAGAACATGAGAGGAAGAGAGGGGGTGGATGTGGGAAATGACTAAATAGTTAACAAATTAAATTTGTGGGCTAACTAATTCAATCTAAAAGTACAGGACTGATTCATTAATATTGGCATACTATAGGGGCTAGATTGTAATTTTACCTTAAAGTTAATCATTTGGACGATTTGGTTGTCTTGATTTCTTTGGGATCTTAGACCAGTTCTCTTTGTAATGGCAACTTGAAGTTACCCCTTGGCCGACCAATAATTGGATGCATAGATTCTTGTATTTTGTGTATGTGCTTGTTGAAAATTGTTTGTTGTTTATTGACTTTCATTTCAAGTCGAGAAGCTAAATTACTTGCGCATTTTCTTTTTCATTGCTATTTGTTTCTGAACGGGGATCAGCAATGATTTTTTCTGTTTAGTGTTTGTAATTATCCTGGTTAATAAATTGTGTATCTCCAACTCCAAGGGTTAACTCTTATGTTTCCAGATTTTTTAAGATGGCTACACAAAGGGATTTGGTTATACATATACACACACACACACACAACTTTTTTTGAAGCTTTACAAAACAGTTTCCCTGTATTTACTTGTAAAATGTGTAGAGAAGAAAATTGTATTCTGCCCCTGGCGCTCATCATGAAATCATACTATATTCTCTTATATTTTGTTTAACAAGGCTTTTCCATAGTCCACAGTCAAGTCTATATGGTAGATAAATTATCAGCTATTTCTGCTTGCACTGCTTATAGATTTTGAGAGGTCGCCTATTAAATCACTTTTTCCTTCTTTTCTCCATTAGATTGGAGTGCGGCATTCTTTAACTTGAAAGCTATGCTAGTTCATGTACTACAATTACAACCAATTGGTTTTGGGTGTCTGTGATTCTTTAACTTTTCTCCATACTACCTCTCAAAATGCGTGTAGGGTTTGGATGCACTTGGTCTAGCAACACTTGATTCTTTAACTTCTGTGGCGATTACAAGCATACCCTTTGTCGCTCCCTCTTCATCCTCTTCATTGACTGAAGAAGACATAATGAACTTGAGAACGTTGCATCGACTTATGCTATTGTTGTCCGGCTCCCAAATGAATGGTAGTTCCACTGTGGTAAGTGCTTTTGTTTAGGTCATTGTTACAACTGGATAATGAATTGAAGTGTTTCAGACGTTAAAAGTATGTACCGACATTCTTTTTCATAGAGCTGGTACACGCACAAATGCAATGTATGAATAAGTACATTCCTAATGCTTGGGTGGTAAACACTTCCTGAATGACTATTTCATATCATTTTTTTGCTTTATATTATGATCTTAACGTTACATGTTGCAACTAAAATCATGTAGGAGGTGAATAGGAATATTGCGTACAAGAATCAAAATACATACTTGGAAGAAGTATTGTCTGTCTTCTATCAATTTCCATCAGTTCAAGAGATTATGCCCGTCCTTTCTGTTATTCCTGAGGTAAGCTCATTAATGTTTATAACTTCCATTTATAAATAATATAGCGCACATAAAACCACTTATTGACTCTGGTAGACTCTTACATAAAGACAACTTGTGTTTTGGATGGCATTTTATTGTCACGATAGATATCCCATGTCAGGGAATAGAACCCTGCCTTGGAAATCCAAAACAACACGGATAATTTCACATGCATGCATCAATCTTGCAAATTGATTTGTTCTGAGGAACTAATGGTCTCATTTTCATGACCTTTTCTGTATTGTTTTTCTTTTTTTGTCTGGGCCGTTGGGATGTACGGCCTTAGGCTTTTCCATGTTCACGTTTGCTTCTTCACCGAAGACGTTTGCTAGGCCATTTTTTATGCTTCTCTCTTTGGCTTCCTAAACTAATGTGGAACCCCACATGAAGCCACCTTCCAAGAAATTATAGTTGTACAAGCAGAGCATAGCTTTAAAATGCCAGCCCTTCTTTTAAATGTTCGTATGACTGACTAAACCTTATTAATATGTGACAGCTCCAACCAGAGCTGCAACAGCAGTTGCTTCTTTTGCCGGCAGATCTGGCTGGACGGTTGATTTCCCGTGCTGCTGCTAGAACCATCAGGAGAATGTTTCTTTGATGTCAATTTGATTTCAGAGAAAGTACATAAAGAGATATTCTGTTCTTTTTGTTGACACAAATCAAACCACAGCTTATATATTTATTCTAGAATGGGAAGGAGCAGCTAAAAAAAAAATCCAATGGCTAAAAATGAAAAGGGCTACACAATTTCTTTTCCTTCTCATAAATTATTCTTTCATGGATGCTAATCTCAAGCTAATCAATGTTACAGGGATAGTATAATGATTGTGCATTTCACATTCACAATTGAACATTACATTAACAACCACTTTACCCGATTTGAATTAGACAAACCAATAGCGGGCATTTTTCTTCAAACAAACAAGGATCCTGCACTCAATCAATAAATGCATCCGAGTTACAGTGACCCTGTACCTGCTATGACGGTTGCATCCGATCTGTAAGTGCTTGTTGGGGCTGAATAACTTCTTGTTGCTGTTCTAAACATTTTGGATGAACCATAACAATATGCATCGTATAAAGCATAAAATGACATCCAAGTTGGAGAATGCTTCTTGATTTCTAGAAGCTTGCAGTTTTTAATATTAAAAAACTGTAACAATGATTCTCCATGGAAATGTAAAGCACTTGTCTCTGGAGCACTTCATCACCCAACCCAACCCCAAGCAAATGTGAAAATTTCACTCTTTACATTTCAAAATTTACGTTTAAGAATTTGATTTCTTTAAGCTAAACAATGGATTTAACTTAAACAACATCCAATATACATAGTTTCAGGAGACGACTGCTCCCCCCAGCACTCTAGTCCCTGCGTAAAACCACAAGATGGCACATAATACTCCGAAAATTGATAAGAAAAGAAAACCCCTACTACTTCCACCAGCTTTCCTCGAATTTGCAGCACAATTATGACCAACAATACTTTCAGTACAGATGTTATTTTTGATGTTCAGTTTCAGCCTGCTGAAGCTAGACATTCGCTCAAATGCCTTGTTCACCAAAGGTCTCTCCGAGGCTGATGCAGGAGTAGTTGGTATCGACTCCACAAAGCTCCATAAAGCAGAGGACAACCAACCATTAGCACCATCATCCCCTTCACCACTTTGATTTCCATTACTTCCACTAGGACTATTAGTAGATTCATAAGCGATACCTGAACATGACCAAATGGCCAAAGATTTAGACCACATCACATTCTAGTCAATTTCAATAATATACAAAGGAAATATTTGTACTAGAAGAGCTCTTGAATCTGGCTCAAAGTTCCACTTTCACATAGGCTCTAGGCCTTATGGACCATCCATCTGATCAAGAGCTCTGAATAGAAGAGCTACCAAGACAGCAACTTCGTCCAAACAAAAGCAACTCAGTGAAAAAGCACACCAAGTGGAAAATGGGAACATATGCACTGATATTGAAATTCTAACTCATTTATACCTGAGTTTGGTTGAGAAAGAGTTCCATGAATTGATTCAGTAGTAGTAGTGTGGATATTGTTTCTCTGGTCATCCATCCACAACTGCTCTGCGCCAAATGCTTGTGCCTGCAAGTAATCCACCTGATTCAATGCTGCATGCTGCTGTAAGTAATCCACATCATTTCCTGCTGAATGTGGCTGTAACTGGTAGTCCACCTGATTTGTCATTGTATGGGACTCCAATTGAAAACCATTTGCATGTAAAACTGTCTCCTGGCCAACAGGCCCCATTTCACGCAAAAACATTGCAGCATCATGGTACAGATCAAGCTCGCTCAGACCATCAAAATCATCAAACCTCAAGTTCTCTTCAGATTTCTCAGTGTTAGGTAAAGTTGGTTCTGGACCAATGAGATCATCAATTTCCAGGAAATCATCTTCACACAGTTGTGGTGTCTCTACAGAGCTATGAGGATCAGATTTGGCATTGGGTATCTCAAGCAGTTGAAATGCAGGACCAGCTGACTGGTTGAAGTTCAAGCTGGCCTGCTGGATGCTTGTGGGGGAGAAAGAGATTGGGTCCGGAAAGATAACTTCTTTGGAGGATGGATCTACCAATGTACTTTGGTCCTCATCTTCACCCACAACCTATAAATGTAGCATAACTCAATAAAACATACATCACAAAAGCAAAAGAGCAAAATAAAATCAATTATACAAGGAGACTGTAACAGTATAATGTTACTTTGTTAATGCATTATTTTAGCAATTTTATCTCATCAACAAGAGATTTTCTTTCAGGTATTACAAGTTCAAATGACATAAATAACATAAATGTACTATTTGTAAAAAGGAGAAAATATTGAAGAAACTTTTAACCTCAAACAGAGCTGAATGGAAAAAAAGAATCCATATAACTTTCCCCAACTACTTTGAGATTAAGGCTCAGTTATTGTTTATACCATTTAGGGAAAAATTAGTACATTCTATTATTTGTCATTTCAACATAAGATGACACTGACTAGATATATAGAATTATTAAAATTAGTTGAGGATAAATGAAGGAACTAAATAGAGGAAAATCAATATGCAACTGACCTGGAGTAGTCCAGTAGTATAATCATAATCACTTATTTGGTAATGGGGAATTGGATTTTCATCAGCAATTTGCTTCATGAAGTCCTCAAGATCATTTAATGGCTGCTCCACTTGAGCAACAGCCTTTACAGTGTCAACAGGTGGCATGACTGTATTAGGCTGCTTAACAGGAGTATCACAGTTATTTGTACGTGCAAATTCATCATCAGCCCAGTCTTCCTCCTTAAATGGTGCTCCATACTGCTCACCATTCTTAGGACCAGGTCCACTTTTTTTATAAACCTTGTAAAGTGCATAATAATCCTGCCACAGAGAACTTTTTCTATTAGCATAAATATGCAGTAATAAGCAAAACAAAATGAAACATCAAGCTACATACCTGCACATTTGGGCATCTTTTGAGTTCCTCTTCGTCCAGAGTGTATTCATGCATCACCCAGTCAGTTCTCTGACCATTAGGAGCTCTGCCTCTATAAAAAACTAGGGTCTTTTTTACTCCAACATTCCGAGAATTACACATGATATTTCGGTCCTTCCCTGTTGCTTTCCAATACCCTTGGCCAGTTGCTCTATTTGACCTTGCTCCATTAGGATACTTCCTATCCCTTGGACTGAAGAAGAACCACTGCCTATCTCCAGTCTTCAATACGGATAGCCCTGAAATTATTATTAACTTGTTAGTAACATATAATTACCAAAACATTTGAAAATCAAAATTGCTTCCACAATCTTACTTTAACTATATATATACACACACACACATATATTTTGGACCATCAAAAACCATTTAAAAATATTGAATACATAAAACTAAAAAGCAAATTTCTGAATATACCTAAAACCCGCAGATAAAACCAAAACGGCTTATAATCCATTCAACCCAAACGCCAGGCAATGTTAATACAATTCACATCCCACTCCCAAAAACCCAATCCATATTAAAATAACAATAGAATAACCTAAATACTCACTACAGAACCTTCTTATAACAGAACTACGAAATAAGCATAGACAGTTCAAATAAGAACAATGTTATTGCTCTAGAATCTGTAGAAATGAAATAAAAACATCTTTTTTCCCAAAGAAATAGCCTCATAATTATCAATATCCAATCAAAAAGAGAACAAAAAGGGAACGGGATCATATCAAACCAAACATTAAAGTCAACGCACTAAATTCCCAATTATACGTACCGCAAGTGGGGAAAAAACAAATTTTGGATGGAAAATAACCTAAAATCTACTACAATTCGATCAAATCAAGACCAAACCCAAACAATAACACTGTAAAAAGGGACAAACCCCAACGAATAGGCTATACGACTGAAACAGTGACCAAAAACACCCAAGTCAACGAACGTTCAAAAAGGGCTAAAATCAAAACTTGCAAAAATCACAGTACAATACCAGGTAATTCCTCGGGATCCCACTTGTAGACATCAACCACACGGATGATATCAATCCTTAGCCGTCTCTTACAGATTTTCCTCTTCAAGTAGTACAGAACCAGCTCCTCATCAGTAGGATGGAATCTAAACCCTGGAGGCCACACCTTATCCTCACCGTCGTCAGGAACCACACAGGAAGACGCTGACGGTACCGTCATGGATGACCCACTACAAGCCCAGTTCAACAATCCCTAATCCAAACAAGGGGAAAAGAAAACGAAAAAAAAAAAAAGGAAAAACAGAAACACCCAATTCGTTTTTCGCTCGAATAAACTTACAACTACATGATTGGATTTGATATGGAGGATTTTCGAGCGAGATTGAGAAAAGGAGAGTTGAGAGGAAACACAAAAAAAAAAAAGGATTTATTTGGGTAGAATGTTGGTCAAGCAAGAAATGCGAGAGACGTAAGAGAAAGAGTGATCGATGGGCTTAGAACTATGCATTGCTCACTGCTTCATAAGACTTTTTGAAAGGCAGCTGATGGCCGACGAAGGTTCTTCGAAGCTCCTTTAGGCCCAACCGCGTCATATGCGGCAACTTTTTCTTAATTATTCAGTATCAACCCATCAAAAAGCTTCATATGAAAAAAATAAAAAAATTATATATTCAATAGTATATATTAATTTAATAAATATTTAAATTCAAATTAAATTATATTAAACATTTAAAATTATGAAATAATAATAATTAAAAATAAATTTAAAAAATTCTAAATAAATTTACTAATTATTAATTTACTTTAAATTTTATTAATTCTATTTTAATTTTTATTATATCTATTTTAAATTTGATAAATAATAAAGTTATTCTCATTTTATTAAAATAATTTTAGAACTATAAATAAACTAAGTTATTTTTGAATTATGTGAGGTTTGAATTGATAAAAACTTAATTAAAGACTCGTATTTTAAATGAATTAAACACGAGTTTAAAATTATTTAATAAAAGAGTCAAATTTAAATTTATAAATATTTAACTTGAAAATTTATTTATTTGTAAATTAATATTAATTTACTAGTATAGTTATTTAATTAAAATTATTTAATATTAAAATTATTATTTTTAAATTAAAATCATTATAATATATGGATTGTAAAGTAAAAAATTTTTTAGAGGTATTTGAGATTTAACTCAATGAAATTTCGATAAAAACTCGATAAAAATTTGACTTGTTTGTTAAATAAATCAAATTTAAATTTATTAATTTTCGATTCGATCTCAAATAAATTAAACCAACCATAATATTTGTTATATAAATAGATAAATATTCATTTTCATTATAAATAGCAATAATATGAACGATTATTATGGGTATAATAACGGGTAAATTATACAAAATATACTTTAATTTTGAGAGTTGTAATAATACAGTCCTTAAACTTCAAAATGTAACATAAAAATACATTAACTTTAAATTTTGTAACATAAAAATTCTTATTTTTCGGTAAAATGATGACATAGCTTGTACAGATCACTCATCTTTTCTCCCTCCTCTTTCCTCCTTCGTTTCCCATGTTATCTCCCTCTTTTCTCATTCTCTTTTCTCTCTCTTCTTCCTTTTTCTCTTCCATCTCTCACCTCTCTCACCTCCTGGGTAAATTGTTAGTATTAAGCACAACATTCCCATCTGGAATCAAATGAAACTGAAACCTTCCAAGGGAGAAGTAGGCCTCTGTTAGTCTAGCAGAGAGCATTTGGCCTCCGCTCTCCCGTGTTTGTCCGGGCAACAGTTTTTTCAGTGTCTGTGCAGGCAACAGTGTATCAGTTGGATGATCGAAGCTCTGCCATAAAATTTCAGAGCCTGAATTTGATACTATGAAGTTGCCTGTATCATTCAAAAAACCATTTTTAGCTTCACCCATGTTGATACCAGATCTCCATATCTCTGTGCCTTGAGGGCTAGTAAGAACTAACCCGAAATCAGCAGTGAGCTTTAGCTCAGATCTTGCTGGTGCAGGGTCATCTCCCTTAGCATACTAGACTATGATTTTGTCAGGAATTTTATTGTACCATATAGCAAGCAAGTAAAGATCATCTCTTTTCTCTAGCTGGCGAAACCCAAAAGCAAAATCTTCGAAAGGTGAAAGCCATGTCTGTGCTCCATTATCACCTGCAGTGAGGAGGCTTCCCACTACTATATTATCTGTATTTTGAGCAAGCAATAAACAAGAAGAAACAAGCAAGAGAAGAATCCATTGATGAAGCAGAGTTCGAATTTGCAAATTCATATAAAAATAAAAAAAAGAAATTATAATAAATATAATTAATTAGGTAAAAAAGGAAATGTCAGAGGCTTCACATGTAAACGAGTCAAAATAATAGACTTGGACCAAAAAAAACATCACGTGACACGGAGGAG
>CAOGCB010586239.1:0-13661 GCA_948266635.1 Cnidoscolus chayamansa | reverse complement strand
ATTTTTGCCTCCATGTTGCAGGAATCTTTACTTTCCATGAATAAGCTTAGAGAAGAGGTAGATTTTGAAAAGAGTAGAGCAAAAAGGAATGGGTTAAATCAAGAGAAAGGTATGGAAATATGCATTAGAGCAAAGAACAATGCTTGGGTTATTGCTCATACTACCATAGGGAAGGAGCTTTATATGGTTCTGGAAAAAGCCAACGAAACACTTCTTTATGCCTCTGATGCCGTTGAGAAGTTCAGCAACAGGTAGATCATTTCATGTTTCTTTTATTAAAATAGAATACCAAATATTAGTTGCAAGTCTTTCTGAATATGATGAAGTTCTCTCTGATATATTTAATGCTTCATACAGGTATTGTGGTGGCACCTTCTCATTGGACTAGGGGACGTATTCTAGTCCCTGTATTATTAGCATTAGAGGAACTGCATATGAACAAACTCAAATAATGAGGATTAGACATTAGAGGAACTGCTTTTTCAACTAGCATAATTAGATTAGGGTACCTGTATTTGTATCAATGAATCTCTGTTCATTGCTCTACTCGTATAGGGGCATGATATAGATTTTTTATCTTTAGGTCCAAAAGCAAATATTCATTTCTGTGGTCTGTGTATGTAATATATTATAATTATGAATCCAGACATGATGAGTTGTTGATTTTTGGCGGTTATTCTCCAACCTGCCGGTTTTTGTCTGTGTTTATTATTCTGTGTGCAAAGTTGAACTCAATTCACAGTCATTTGTAGCCATTGAAATGGAACTAAATAAAATCCAGTAGCTTATATAACGAACTCGTTTTCAGATGCAAATCTTCTTAAATTTTCTTAAATAGATTGTAAATGGAAAGACTTAAAATTTAAAGTTTCATCTACTTTTTACTCTCGAGACGATTTGCTATATTTTGTTTATAATCTCAAAGCTAAATCATTATAAATATTTGAATTTTGAACTTAAACCCATCCTGAGAAATTTCAATACCACAAACATGCCTAATTGTTTAAAGAAAAATCGGAAGCAAGACAAGCAACAGGAATTTCCAGAGTATCCAACAGGAAGATTATGAACCCTCAAAATGCGCATGCATAGAAAGAGAATTTACAAGATCCATTCCAAGCTTATGCCAGTCTCTAATTCTCAAAGAAATTAGAGGCGTTAATACCCTGTGAAAGAAATAACTGACTGAAACTACATATGATTCATATAAAAAGTAAATATTTTCTTTACAACCCTTCCTTCTATTTCCAGGTTAAGAGCCTATATACAGATCCATAAATTGCAACTACAAACGAGATTCACCCATTATTTATGCAGTTGGATAGGAAGGCTGCATAGCGATTCCACAAAGGCCTACGTTAGCATCAATGTCTCTTTCCATTCTTATGTATCCATTCTCACCCCAGCTACTTCCCCATGAGTTCTTCACTAGCCAGTACTTGGTTCCATCGTCACTTATCCCATATCCCACCACAGTAACTCCATGATCCAACTCAGTTCCACAATCTCCTGTAAATACCCCACTCGAATAATGCTGGAATGCATATTCACCAGCGTCAATAGCGACTGAGACTGGTTGGTTTGCCACTGCCTTTAATAGTGCCTCCTCATTGTTGGCAGGCACATCTTCGTAACCAGTGATATTGGCTGCATGATCTGCTGCTTCATTTGAGTTGCAATTTCCATCTACTCCCTTGTAAGGGTAATTTGCTTCAGTGGTAATGCCTTCGTTTTGTATAATGAATTCAAAGGCATTATCCATAAAGCCACCCTCGCAACCTTGGTCCACTGTGTCGCAATCAACCAATTCTTGTTCTGACAGAGACATCAATTTCCCTGTTGAGATTTTTGTTATCCCTTCCACTGCTGCAACTGCAGAAAAAGCCCAACAACATCCTGCAAAACGTGCATGCGCTTCACATGTGATCAAGAAGTTTAAGATTAGAAAACAATCTAAAGTGACAATGGTTTATGGGTCTCACCACATTGACCTTGGTCTTTGATGGGTGTGACAGCTCCTTTGGCTCTCCAATCCAGACTAGATGCAACTTCAGTGACGTTCTCATACCTGAATGCCTTCACTCTAGATGAACTGCGATGAGAAGATGACAGTCCATATCCATTATGCGACCCACGAAATTCCTCATTAGTGAGGTCTGTAAATTCATTGATGCCTAGCTTGTAAGTCTTATTCCCAGCTATATTGAAAGATTCAATGAACTCCACATTCTCCTTGAATATCTTGAAGCTCCTCTCCTTCTCTTTGCTGTCTGCATAAGTACGACCATATTGAGCCATCCACATTTCATGCCTCTCCTCCATGGAAGCTTCAAAGAACGAACGAGACCAACCCAGGGAAGCCCAAAGCCCCACAACTAACACTGCCACTAAGACTATTTTCTTTTCAAGTAGTACAGCCATTGCACCAAGCCGTTAGTTCTTGAAAGGTATATCTGGGTGTGAACTGTGAATGGTTGATCTCTTTGAGAGTGGAGGTATTTATAGCTCTGATGCTGTATTAATTCCCGATGATTACCTGGTGAAACCGGCAATTCGTGTATGATAAGGACATGGGAAGATGTTTTGTATGAAAATGGATTCAATTGAAAGCAGACAATTCAAGAGCAAAAGAACTTGCAGAGAAAGAAATGCTGTTTTCTATGTTTGTTAACTCAAACTCTTTTTTGACCTCAAATATAACTTTATATTTTTATGTGATAATTTGATCATGAACAAATATATGATTTATTTTAAACTATGAATAAGAAAAAAAAAATATAATTAATTTTAAATTATGGCATGGTATATTATAGAAAAATAATGCAGTGCATTCCATTAACAAAATAGTCTGATTTTTATTTATTTTTTAATCCTTTTAATTTTTTGACATTTAAAAAAATGACAAATGAATTTTGGTTTCATTGTGGAATTCTCTTACAGTGTCCTGAAAAAAATTAAGCGTAAGAGTTGAGGGATCGATTCGTAATTCGCCATCTGACCCCTCCCCTAAAACGCACTGATCCCTAATTCCTATTATTTTGAAGCCTGGATACCAAAACCCTACCTTCTCTTCACAAACCCAGCGATCGTCCCCACTGACCACCCACTCTCACCTCCGTCGCCACACCCGCAACCATCTCTCCCTAAATAAGCCCACCGTTTAGCAACCTCTCCAAACACCACATCGTCTCATCCCTCTTCAGAAGACCCAGCTTTATCGAAGGCCTCTCACTTCCGGTAACGCACCCCTCACAACCCATCTCCTCAACGACACAGCCCATTCTCAAAATACACACCGACAGCTGCTACACACCTAGAAAACCCTTGAATTATTCTCACCCTTAATAGCCTTCAATCTATTGTAAATCATCTCAAAAGCCACTCAATACCCTCCTCGAAATCGATACCCATCACCAAACGTTGCTGTTCTCGAAGTTTCCCCTTGGTTATCGTTGTTTCGCCGCTCTCCATTGACCAAACAGCAGCTCGTGTGAGTCGCACCGCAAGCTCCTTTCATCTTCATTCTCGCAGGATCGTACCCAGCGACGCATCCACGACACCCCGCGACATTCCTCAAGGGTCTCTGTTCATCACTGGTTGCTGCCTCCCCAATCCCAAGCGCCTGTTTTCATTTCAACTGGGATCCCATTCCTCTCATCCCTGTTTTGGCGGTTCTGGTAAATAAAAACACACATAATAGCCTTTTGTTTGCTAAATTCGTTGAAGATGTAAAATTGGTTAGTGGTAAATGCATTTTCTGGTGTTAAATTTAGTGGTTGTTTTCGTTTTTGCCTATCCATTTATGTATGCTTTCTGTTTGCTTCACAGATTTTTAAATCTTATGATGTTTGTTCTAAAATTAGTTGCAATGAGGGACGCAATTTTAAGGTAGAGGCCTTTAGACTTGTTGAAATTCATATCTGCCCTAAACCTTAAATTTGTATCAGACAGTTCTGTGGGTATCCTCTTAGTGCAGGATTAAATTGAACCAATGTTGTTTTGTGTGCTTTGCTATTTCCTGTGTATGGGTAGGAGACTAGGAGTAATATTCATGCAGGTTGAGTTTGCTGGAAATTTAGGAAATATTCAAATTATAGTGGAGGTGCTGCCCCGTTTCTGATGAATTTTGCGGTAACAAATTTTTTACTATAGATGTACTTCATTTGTATTGATCTTTATTTGATTAATAATGAATTATGAAAATTATATTAAGATGGCTTAAGTCTTAGGTTGATCTTTCCAATGATAAGATTTCTGATCATTGAGTGATGAGGTCTCACTAACAATCTGACTTCCACAGGTATTAATTGACCTCCTTCTTTATGATCTAATTGAAAGAGGTGTGATTTTAATACATGTTAATTTAATTCTAAAAATAAATGAAATTTCATTTTGTTATAATTAGGTTATGTATGTTCATTTCATTTGTATTAATTGTTGTTTATTTAATAATTAACTGTTTAAATTAAATTAAATGGAAATAAGTCTTAGGTTGATTTTGTCGATAATGGGATCTGGTTCATTGAGTGAGACTCCTCACTAACTGGATGGATTCTTTAAGTATTAATTCACCTCACTCTATTGAAGTAGGATTCTGGTTGGAAGAGGTGTGACTTTAATCGATATTAATTCAATTAATAAATGAAAATTTGATCTTATGGTATAAATTAATACATGTTCAGTTGAAATTTTATTTATAGAACCTTACCGTTAGCATTTTTTGGGATTTAATTTAAACACATTTAAATTCTTATCCCAAAATGATGAATGATGAAAAAGTAATTATTATATTTGACTTCAGTTAATAGAACTCTCTTAGAAAATAAAATTAATATAACATCCTTTTTTTAAAAAAAAAAAAACTACTAAAAGAATTTCTCTATCAATTTTCATCTCTCATATTTATACTTAAAAAATGGGAAATTATGCATCTCTGTTCACAAAAATAACAATGAAAATTCATGTTTAATTAAATGTCTTCCACTTTTCACAATCATGTTCAATTTCAAATTTATCTTCTTCTGCTTTAAATGCAATTTAATTTGTCCTGTTCTTTAATTCTCAACCAAATTTAGTTTCTTAAGTTCATTTTTTTAAGCGACTCGATGTCAAACTTTAATTTTGAGCAAAATTTATAATTTATTTGCATTCTCGCAAATCTATGGATAGCATAACTCATTCAAAATTGCCCATTTGTTAAATTTGGAAGCCTTGTATGATTTTGAATTTTAGTTAACTTAAATTTGCAATAGTAGAACTTTTGAAATTATTTCCCTTTTAAGATGACGGTAATAGCATTAATGACAATAATAGAGTCAAAATTTAATTTGTGGTTTATTTTACAGAACTCACTGTGTAAACGTGAGTAAAATTTTTATTTCTTTTGCATAACCACTTTCAAGCTTCTTTCATTTAAAAAATCATTTCGGGGAAATCTCTTTTTACCAAAATAATGATTTCAAGCATCAATATAAATTTTCTGAAAATCTTTGTTGAAAAACAAAAGTAAAATAAAATTAATGGAGTCAAAATTCACTTTGGGTGGAATTACTTGTTTATATGTTTAGTTCATCTCAATGAGTGAAAAATTGATGTGTTTCTGTACATATGTATTTTATTCATTTTTTAAATCAAACACAAGGAACACATATCAGTTAAACTGAATCACACATTATTGGCATTAATCTACTAAAATCATAATTTTAAATCCACCTACCCTATTCATAGACGATGTCAAGTGCTTAATTTCTTCCCTGCATTTATAGGGGCCCCGTACCTAGAATCTCTTTAAGAACTAGCTTTATTTTTTAAATTTTCGAAATTAAATGGTTTTCACTAATTTATCTCAAAATTAGGGTGGCGACTCCTCACTTTCGACTTTAATCAGAATTTACACCTGGCAATTGCGAAAACCTTTGCGATAGGGTGTGAAGCCATATAAGATACTAAAATATCTTGAATATCATTTAATAGTCACTGAATAAACATCTTTAATACTCACTGTGTAAGCATTGCAAGGATAATATAGAAAACAAATTCGATGTTATTTATCATAAATATTCTGTTTACCTTTATTTTTGCTTCTTTTAAGACTTGTTTTGTGTTATCAACAGGCAATTGATACTTGGAAAAATGGGTGAAAGCGGGAAGCGATCTCGTTCACAAAGAGATCATGATGGGGATGGCAAAAATCAGAAGCGAAGGGTAAATGACAAGGATGAAAGGGTTAACGATGAACTGGTTGTTTATAGAATCCTGTGTCCTGATGAGGTTATTGGAAGTGTTATTGGCAAAAGTGGAAAGGTCATAAACTCGATTAGGCAAGAGACAAGGGCAAAGGTTAAGGTGGTGGATCCGTTTCCTGGTGCCAAGGATAGGGTCATAACAATCTATTGCTATGTCAAGAAGAAGGAGGATGTTGAGGTTGATGATGAGTTTAATGACCATGAGCCATTATGTGCTGCTCAAGATGCTCTTCTTAGAGTTCATGCTTCAATTTCAAATGCAGTTGCATCCGTTGTTGAATCTGACAAGAAATGGAAGGATAAAGTGGAATGCCAAATTCTTGTACCATCTAGTCAATCTGCCAATATCATTGGTAAAGCTGGAACGACCATAAAGAAATTGAGAAGTAAGACAAGGACAAATATCAAAGTTACTGCTAAGGATGCCTCAGACCCAACTCACTCATGTGCTATGGACTTTGACAATTTTATTCTGGTTAGTCTATAAAATACTTATTTCTTTTCAATACATGTTTAAATTTTATTTATTTATATATTTATTTAAGGAGTTTAGTGCATTGTAGTACATCTATATCATGTTTATTTATTTATATATTTATTTAAGAAGGAATTTAGTGCATTGTAGTACTTCTATATCATGTTCGTGTGACTTTCTCCTACCTATTTGTGTGTTGAGAACTCATGGTTTAGCTTAGATATATTTCATGCAATTTTTGTTACGCTCAAATTGAATCCAAAATCTCAATAAAGCTCGTTGAGGTTCCAATTTATCATTGATTGGACAATGGACACACATGTGGTCCAACTCTCCAAAAAAGGGATGGTTGGAATTCATTTCCATTTCTTTTGAACAATGGGGCTTAACTTTATCGGCTTAAGGGTTTCCTTTTTCCCCATGTAAATAGATAAGTGGTGAATCAGAAGCTGTGAAGAAGGCATTATTTGCTGTTTCTGCAATTATGTATAAATTCAATCCTAAAGAAGAAATTCCTCTTGAGACAACCGTACCTGAAGCTCCTCCAAGCATTATCATACCATCAGATGTTTCTATTTAC
Source organism: Cnidoscolus chayamansa (assembly GCA_948266635.1). Classification (NCBI taxonomy): domain Eukaryota; kingdom Viridiplantae; phylum Streptophyta; class Magnoliopsida; order Malpighiales; family Euphorbiaceae; genus Cnidoscolus; species Cnidoscolus chayamansa. The sequence goes on along the minus strand of CAOGCB010586239.1, from coordinate 6,361 downwards.
CCGCCAGGTGGATTATATCCAAATACAGATCCAATTGTCCCTTCTAGATCTCTCCCACCAATATTGAGCTCCACACATGTACCGGAACTTCAGGGTTTTGGGGATACAGGGAGTTCATGGCCTTTATATTCATCAAACCTCCCTGTAGTTCCTAGTTTTGGCAGTGCCTCTTGCTCTGAGGAGTTGATCATACGAGTGTTGTGCCCTTTTGACAAGATTGGCCGTGTAATTGGCAAGGGAGGGGGTACTATTAAAAGCATAAGACAGGCTAGTGGCGCTCGCATCGAAGTTGATGATACCAAGGCTGATCGTGATGAGTGTATCATTACAGTGACTGCAACAGAGGTGTGCTACTTCTCTATTTTCTTGTTTTTGTTCTTTGTTACGTTTCCAATAACTATTTTCTTTGAATGCCCAAATTATGTGGTGATGGACCCTTTAATCCAAGTTTGTTTTCTTTATTGTGGATAAAATCGCAGGAGGCTGTAATTAGAAAATGAATCATATATATTTTGTTTTAGCTGGACCGAGTTCAGTTGTCTTGAATTAAATTTGTTAGCCAGATGCAATGTTGCTTGTCACTATATGCTATTTCAAATTTTTTTTTATGAGATTGTGGATTTTCTTTGAAAGAAATTTCTGTGAAATGGTGTTCTGCTTGACTCCTCTCATGATATTGAGCATCTAATGTGGGTAATGCTTTCTTGTCAGTCGGCTGATGATTTGAAGTCCATGGCGGTTGAAGCTGTTTTATTGCTTCAAGGGAAGATTAACGATGAAGATGATGATACTGTGAGCATTCGACTCCTTGTTCCATCTAAAGTTATTGGGTGTATTATTGGGAAAAGTGGTTCGATTGTGAATGAAATTAGGAAGAGAACCAAAGCTGATGTACGCATATCAAAGGGCGAGAAACCTAAGTGTGCTGATTCTAATGATGAACTTGTTGAGGTCAGATTTATTAACTTTATCCTAACTTTTCTTTTCCAACTTTTATTTTTTGTTTTAGATTTATCATTGGTTAACCTGATACTTGTATAGGTATTGGGAGATGTTGGTAGTGTAAGAGATGCACTTGTCCAGATTGTTTTGAGGCTTAGAGATGATGTACTGAAAGACAAGGATGGTAGTCATAATACTTCAGTTGGTGCTGATTCTTTATATTCAGGTGGCAGTGGTATTCCAGTGCCATCTCTTTTGCCTTCTGTTCCACCAGTTGCTCCACTGACATATGATCAGAGGGCTGAAACTGGAAGCGGGCTGGGCCTGCTTTCATCGAACAACCTCTATGGATATGGATCTTTGTCGGTATGTCTACTTGGGCAAAATTTTTCCATAATTATTTCATCTTTATGATTATTGTCATAATTGCTATCTGGAGTTACTTGCTGATCTTTGTATTGTCATTTGCGAGTTCTGAAGTGCACCTGTCAATAATGATCTCTGTTTTGCCTTTAGTTATTTAATGCATTAGAGATTTTATTGAAGTACTACTACTATTTTCTTCCAGTTTATATTTTTAGGTGATGATAATTGTTGTACTTCTTTATATTTGCTTACTCTCTTCTTGTTTTGGTTCTTCACAACCACATCTCTGATCCTATTAAATAGAGTTCTGTCGTTCGTTCTATGGATTCGAAGTCCATATTGATTCCATAAATCCTTCCTATTATTTGTTTAGATGTACCAACTAGGCTGAGCACATATTTGGTATCGAGTAGGTTTCAAAATCTGAATTTTCATACTTTTTTGAATCCTTACATGGATCAAACATGAACTAGTTTTTAGAACACGTTAAATTTAAACCCTCAACAGAGTATGAGCCTTGGTGTAAAATAGTAAGACTGCTTTCTCTGATGGGAGATCATAGGTCCAAAATATGGAACCTTCCGCATAATGCAAGGGGATAATTACGTCTACCTGAGCATCCTCAGGGTGCAATACAGGAAGGCTTGTGCACTGGGATTCTGAGACACACTTCTATGTTAAGATCACTGACCTGTCCTATATCAATACTAAAGCAATTAGGGTAAATTTTTTGAGGTGTGAAATCCTTTCCTCTTGAGACACAAGTGTGTCTTTGGCGGCGGCGTATATACATACATATATATATATTGTGTGTGTGTGTGTGTGTAGTGTATTGATGCAGAAATGCTCTTTTATAGAGCTGAACAACTGAAAATGATCTATATAGCCAATTCTAACTTGTTTGTGATCAAGGGTTAGTTGTGGTTGTTCCTTCTCTTTAAGTCCCTTTTGTATTTAAAATTTTATGATAGTTTGCAGCTTCAATGCAAATTTATTTTCCTCTTTATTTTTTTTTATTTTATTTCTTTCTCTTATGGTAGTTTTAATGCTCGATTTGTTCTCTATTTAGATGGGAGATAACGGCTATGGTTCATTGTCCTCATATTCATCATCTAAGCTGTATGGAGGGTTAGTTCTTTTTTGTTTTTAATTCTTGGAATAAACATTGTTTTGATATGTGTACTGCCATTTAAGCTGATTTTATGCTCTTGTTCAGATTGCCTCCACCCTCAACCTTAGAGATGTTGGTGCCTGCTAATGCTGTTGGTAAAGTTATGGGTAAAGGAGGGGCAAATATAGCCAACATCCGAAAGGTTTGCACGTCTCATTAACCTAGATACATGTATACACAAATCATCTGCCGATTTTAGAAAGATAGCAAATATTTTGATTTTTTACCAAAGATGTTGCAGAACAAATTGTTTGCAATGGGTCTTTCTCTTCATCATAGAATCTATTACTTAGCTTAGAGGTAATACGTAGGCAACCACAATTATGTGTAGTGGGTTTTCTTAAAGCTAAGTTTTAGAGTGTATTCAGCCCAGGGTGATGCTAATTCAGTATTCTTGGTGATGAACTGTTTAGTTTGGGACTTGAGAGGTGGGTTTTCTTAAAACTAAACTCGTTAGACTAATCCCACTCCAGGTTGATACTTGTTTGTTGTTCATGAGAGTGAAGTATTAGATATGGGATTGAGATGATGGGAGTTGTCTAAAAAGTTCAAATGTGTATTAGTAATGCCTTTGTTTTATTTGGTCTCACTGAATCATGTACTCCTGCTTTTTGGTTTTGAGTTAATAAAAATTCCTTAAAAAATCATGTTATTCCCGTTGGCGAAGCTCAGTGATGTTGTCCAAGGGAAACTTTTTCAAGGAAAACCTTAGAAGCATTTCAATCATTTTTGGCAAATTTCGAACATGAGCACAAAGATTCTGCAAGTCCTTTTCTTTTTTGTTAATGGAAGAGATGTTCCAGATCTTTTGCCCCATATTGTTATCCTCTTTTTCCCTCTAAATTACATTATCACCTTTTCTGGTTTCTGTTTCAGATATCAGGAGCAATGATAGAGATCTCTGATGCCAAGTCTGCTAGGGGTGATCGTATTGCTCATATATCTGGCACACCAGAGCAGAAGCGTGCAGCAGAAAACTTGATCCAGGCATTTATAATGGCCACTTAAGTTTTGAGAATACTTGTTATTTGAAGGTGAATAGTTAAATTCTTGGAATTTTCTTCATCAAAGTCATCCTTAGTTTCTTTAGGTTCCATCTGGAGGGCTTCATTTTCTATGCTTCTACAACTGGATCTCCTGTTTCTTACATAATGCTGGTGATCAAGATCATGTGGGAGATTCACTGCTCATCTATATTCATGGGTGTAGGACTATAGGTTTCTGCCATTGTAGCTTGATCTATTCCTCAATCTGCAGATCCTAGAAGTTTTTAGGTTCTTTCATTCCCTTCGTTTTGTTTTATCTGGTCTTGTCATGTAGGGTCCACCTTATTTCCATTATTGTTTTATTCTCTAATTTATACTCATGCCAGAAAGTGTTTCCAGTGACCATGTTGCCTAACTCTTAATGAATGTGTGTTGTTTTTTGGACCATACAATCTCTCTCTCTACTTATTTAGATCTCTCTCAGTGATTCAAGATGCTGTGCGGTTGATGTTGAATCTCTACTTGATATTTCCTGGGATTTGCTTTTCTGAAAAGCTTAAAAAAGGCAATCGCCTTCCTCTTATAATAAATTAGCGATGGCTCTCTGAAGCTCAAACTTTCCTCATTCTGCTCTCAGTTCAGAATCTCGATTCTTTTGTCTGATATATGAAGGGAACATTGCAGAGATAAAATCATGAAATTGCCACTTACTATTTAGTTTGAGCGTCTTTCATCGCTTTCCGCAATATGTTTATGTTGCTGAAGTTCACAAACTTTGTTGTGTAATATTCAGCACATGCTCTGTCAAAATCTGGTAGCACAGTTTTTGACACTTTTACTATCCTTTTATATTACTGCAACTATCGTTCTCATTTTCAAAAAGTTTTATGCCCCACCAAATATAGATCGCATTAACATATTTCCTGGGATTTGAAAAAAGGCAATCGCCTTCCTCTTGTAATAAATTAACGATGGCTCATTGAAGCTCAAACTCTCCTCATTCTGCTCAGTTCAGAATCCCGATTCTTTTGTCTGACATATGAAGGAAACATTGCAGAGATAAAAATCATGAAATTGCTATGCACTATTTATTTGGAGTCTCTTTCATCGTTTTCCTCAATATGTATATGTTGCTGAAGTGCACAAATTTTGCTGTGTAATATTCAGCACATGCTTTGTCAAAATCTGATAGCACGGTTTTTTACACTTTTACTATCCTTTTATATTACTGCAACTGTCATTCTCATTTTCAAAAAAGTTTTATGTCCCACCAAATATACATTGCATTAACATACTTCCTTACTCTTGGGTTTGAACTGCTATAGGTATTGATACTCCAGGTTCACCTCATCTTCTCTAATGCAATGTTGTTGCTGCTTCCATTACATCTTAGTTTGTCACATCTTAAACTTAGTTGAGCTTTGATAACCCGAGTTATAGAACCTTCATTTTTTTTACTAACTTTTCGGTGCCATATTGAAGAATAGTATGCCTGCAAAACTCCCAAATTTTAACATTCAACCTTCGTATTTTAGGTTACTTGTAGCTATACTATATATCTGCCCTCTCCCTTCAATTTTTTTTTCAACTTTTTCTCTGACTCTTCTATTCTATTTGCATTTTAGCTACGCATTTGGCGTCCAATCAGACCTAATTCCATCTTTACCAACTTGGGCTTCTTTTGTTATTCTCAATGCACTATTTATGTTTTCATAAAACGCACTCCAATTAAAGTATAATTGTCTCTGTTCATGGTGATTCTTCATTTTAGCAAAGATGCGTTGTATCACAAAATACTTCATTTACATAACAAAGCCTAGATGTCATCGTTACAGTTGCTTTCATTTTCCTATATTTAATTGGCGATTATTATTCAGCATAAATACCACGAGGAAACATGTTCCTTGCTGAAAGTCTGATCTTGTACTTTTTCTTTGGTATATCTGAGACCTGTTGATTCTGGATTTCGCATTGAGGGGTTCTCTTCTCCCAATCTTTCCTGCTGCAACTGCAATTCTACTTATACATAAGTGCATTACTGGCCTGGGATCCAGTGAGAAGCAAAAGAATATAGTGATAATGTTGTTCCTCCATGATGTCATTATGACACTTAAGTCATACGTATTAGAAAATATCAAACCAAATACATCAAGTAGTGGGGTCTTGAGCTAAAAGTTAGCTATCCTAGGATTTCAATACCCCAAGCACTTTATCTCAAAGGAAATGAACTGCGAGGCTCAATATTAATGTTCATTTTCTATTATTTTCTGCACAATGTTATCAGCGTTGATATGCAGTTGTCCAAATTTTCAACATTTTCTTTTTCTATACTCGACAACAACGGATTGTATTCTATTTCTTTAACCTCGAAAATCTGTAGATTGAGCAGAAATTCCATGTGCTGCAGTACCATTAAGGGTTTCATATTTCTTATTTTTAATTAGATATTTCAACATCAGAACTCCTCTCAGCATCTTGGATAAATGTGATCCAGAAGCACCGGGTTTTGCATTTCATAGTCCTAGGGTTTTGATTGATGGAATCCTATTTCGGTTGAAAATTCTTGTCATAGTGCTTGCTATGATTATGGCAAGTCATTTTGTAGTAACGTTGATTAGGTCAGGCAAGTTCCTCGGTTATCATATTAGGATTGGGCATTTGTGCCTGGTGGTCTGCTCAGATAAGAAGATTCACCTTCCCTTCCTTTGATCTGCTGACTTGCTTAAGTTCTTATATCTTGTTACTTTCTTTAACTCCAATGTAAAAAGGGTGTTTGGTGACCATTGACCAATTGTGTTGGGATTTCGTAGAGTTGGGGTTTGGGGTGGGGGGTTGATGTCCTTGTGCTGTTGCATTGGAGGTCCATTAAATAGTAAACTAGTTTGGATGAGAAGGG
>CAOGCB010585853.1:0-10790 GCA_948266635.1 Cnidoscolus chayamansa | reverse complement strand
AAAAAAATCTAAAATAGAATAAAATAACTTTACTTTTGTTCTTGCTATGGCCTTTGCTTGTGAAATACAACCAAAGTCCTTGTCATGATGGCCTAATTAACATATTTCTTAAAATAGCACTTCAAAAGGCCTTTTTTTTTTTTTTTTTTGGCTTCAAAGAGTTTAAATCTTATCACTTCAAAATATAATAAAAATTAGGAAAAGTTATTTTTATTATAAAAAAACAATTTAATTTATTTAATTTTACTTTAAATTAAAAAAAATAGATTTAACTAAATAAAAAAATTCTCATAATTCAATGATAAGAGAATGAATTTTCAAGCAAGAAGTAATTTCTATGATTGGTTGGAAGTGTCCTTTTCATATGAACTAACTAATTAATTTGATGCAAAGACAGATAGCTATGTTTTGGTCAATCTAAAAAATATAAACAAGTTCATTCTAGATTTATGAACAATGACAATATCAAATTTACTTTGAATCTATTTTCTTGGGAAAATTCTTTAAGTTAATTTCAAGAAAAAATATAGCAAATATATTTTTTTTCTATAAATGCAAGTTCAAAATAAAAGCCAGAAAATATATATTCTAATAAAAGAGATATAATTAATAATAATAATAAAAAATGGAGACATGAGAGTGGCAATTATCAATGTTAATTGGGAAGAGAATGATAAATGAGTTTATGAAAATGTTATAATAATAAGAATTAAAGAATAGCGTGGATGGAAAGCAGAGCACATTATCAGATATTCAAATCCTAACATCATTTGACAAATTAGACATATCTAATCTGGTTGGCCATTCCTTAATCTGTCATTGTCTTGTCTGGGTTGTCATGCTTTATCTCCATTAATCTTTCACGATTCCTTCTCATGTTTCTTAAACAATTCGTAATTAATTTGGTAACTGAAAAATACAACTTAATATAGCTTTGTTACCAAATAACGTTGACTATGAATTTGATGGATAAGAATTAATGTATTGGATAATGATTTGATTCAACAAGAAATTCTTATTTTAGAAGCATCGTTCTCTTATAAATAGATGGCATCAACATCCCCACAAACATCAGGACAAGAGGGTTCTTACAAGACCTCTTTAATTTCTTGACAAAATCACTTGCTATATACTATTTGTCAGAAATTCCAATCTCATGTGAAAGCAAAGCCAATTGGGACATAAACTTTAGTTTTCAATGTGGAAAATGTTAAGGAAAAATGGGTTGGTGTTGCTGCTATTATTCTTCTCTTCATGGATGACTTCTGCTACAGCTTCTGTGACATATGATCACAAAGCTATTGTCATCAATGGAAAAAGAAGAATCCTTATTTCTGGGTCTATTCATTACCCCAGAAGCACTCCTGAGGTACAAATAAAGTCTATTTAATATGACTTTTTTTTCTTTTTTTTTTGTGCTTTTCTCATTCTGTGTCTTCTAATATTTCATTCCATTTTGACCAATAGCCATACCCCTTTTGTCCTTTTTTCTTTACCTTTCATAAAAATTCAAACTTGGATCTTTACTTTTTCTTTTTCCACTGTTTTATCTATTACATCATTAAATTTCTGAAAGTGTTTGTAATTTGGCACAAAACACCTATATGGTTTAGGCCAAAAGGATGCAGATTCTATAATTGGATAAAATTTTCATGGAATAAAGTGATATAACTAATAAAAGAAACTGGCTATTGCTTTAAAATTTTCTGCATCATCGAGTTTACAGATCTTTTTGTAGTTTTTGGGCATTAGTTTTAATTTTCTTCATGTTCTGCTGTGTATAATATACAGATGTGGCCAGGCCTTATACAGAAAGCTAAAGAAGGAGGCTTGGATATGATAGAAACTTATGTGTTCTGGAATGGACATGAGCCTTCTCGAGGAAATGTAATTCCAATTGCACCACCTTTTTTTTTTCTTTTAAGTTTCTTAAGGTTATAAATTTTCTGGTTTAAGAAACTAAATGGGTTTTCATTTTTGTCCAAAAACAAAGTACTATTTTGAGGACAGGTATGATATAGTGAAATTCATCAAGCTAATTCAGCAAGCAGGGCTCTATGTTCATCTGCGGATAGGACCTTTTGTTTGTGCAGAATGGAACTTTGGGTAACTATTGTAATATATTGTTATCTACTAATTTAATCTAACATTGAGTGCACAAAAGAATCTCAAAATCAAATGCTTTTTTCTGTTTGTTTCAGAGGATTTCCTATGTGGCTAAAATACATTCCTGGCATTGAATTTAGAACAGACAATGCCCCTTTCAAGGTTTGGTTTTTGCTCGCAAGTTTCCAATTTCCAATCCCTTTTGTCTCTTTCATCCATAAGATAAGAACCAGGCTCGTTTAACCACAATTTTCCATATCTTCAATGAAGGCTGAAATGCAAAAATTCACAACGAAGATTGTGGATATGATGAAGGCAGAAAGATTGTTTGAACCTCAGGGAGGTCCAATCATTCTATCTCAGGTACATGATTCATTGCTTGTCATTATTCTTCCTGTTTAATTTGTGCTTTAGCTTTACTCAACAAAGTTACTCAAGTATATATCTTCCTTGATAGATTGAAAATGAATATGGGCCAGTGGAATGGGAAATTGGTGCACCTGGTAAAGCATATACAAAATGGGCAGCTGCAATGGCTGTGGGCCATAATACAGGAGTCCCCTGGGTCATGTGCAAACAAGAAGATGCTCCTGATCCAGTTGTAAGTGATTTTGACAGAACTTCTGAAGTTTTTACTTCTTTTTTTTAGGGTTTATTCCCATTTGTTCATATTGATATCAATTTGATGATCTGCAGATTGATACCTGCAATGGTTTCTACTGTGAAGGCTACAAACCAAATAACAATAATAAACCAAAAATGTGGACAGAAAATTGGACTGGTTGGTGAGTCCCATAAACCAGTAGGATTCACTTTTACCCTCTTGGTTTTTAGATTGCTATCTTCTGATAGTGATTTCTTATATGCTTCAGGTACACAGAATTTGGTGGTGCAGTTCCTTACAGGCCACCAGAAGATACAGCTTTTTCAGTTGCAAGATTTATAGCCAATAGTGGTTCATTTGTAAATTATTATATGGTAAGTGTATTCATTCATCTAGAGCTGATCTGGTCCATTAGTTGTTTCCAGTGTTCATGAGATTTCTTATCTTTTTCGACAGTATCATGGAGGAACCAATTTTGAACGAACTTCTGGCCTTTTCATGGCTACTAGCTATGATTATGATGCTCCTCTTGATGAATATGGTATGTTTCCAGATTCCAATGTTGTGCAGAATCTTAATACTCATAAATTACTTGAGGATGATGCTAATTTTTGTGCCTGCAGGATTACCACATGATCCAAAGTGGGGTCATCTGAGAGATCTGCATAAAGCCATCAAGCTCTGTGAACCCGCTTTAATCTCTGTAGATCCTACAGTAACATCTCTTGGAAAAAATCAAGAGGTAAAGAAGAGTTTAGATTAGCAAAATGCATTTGTTAATATGTTTGGAATCTTTTCTTGGTTTGGTTTTAGACCCAATTTGCATAATCATTTGTAGGCTCATGTGTACCAAGCAAAATCAGCCTGTGCAGCCTTTCTTGCAAACTACGACACAAAATATTCTGTGAAAGTGGTGTTTGGGAACAAGGAATATTGGCTTCCACCTTGGTCTATCAGCATCCTCCCTGATTGCAAAACTGTAGTTTACAACACCGCAAGGGTAAGGAGAAAAAGATTTTAAAGTACTGGAATTGAGAACAATTAAAATTTACTTCCGCATATGCAAGATTAACTGAATTGTAATATGCAGATTGGTGCTCAAAGCACACAGATGTGGATGCTGCCTGCAGTGAAAGGATTTTCTTGGCAGTCATACAATGATGAAGTTCCTGTTGGTTATAGTAAAGGTACATTTACACACGACGGATTGTGGGAGCAAAAGTTCATCACTTGGGATAAAACAGATTATTTATGGTATATGACAAAGTGAGTAACCGTAATCGTAATCGAAATCGTAATCATAATTGTATTTGTATTCGACTATTCGTATTCACATTCTTGGATTAGAGCTTAAATATTAACGACTCTCTACTTTTTTGGGGGGGATCTTTCAGTGTAAACATAGATCCAAATGAAGGGTTTTTGAAGAATGGAAAGAGTCCCTTTCTTACAGTTAACTCAGCAGGCCATGTTCTGCATGTTTTCATCAATGGCCAACTAGCAGGTAATTGGTGTGACATAGTATGCATAATATTTAGACATCACTCTACATGTTCATCTTATGAATGTATTCTTAATGTAGGAACTGTGTATGGGTCATTAGCGAATCCTAAGGTAAAGTTCAGCCAAAATGTGAATTTGAAAGCTGGTACCAATACCATCTCCCTGTTAAGTGCTACTGTTGGTCTACCGGTTAGTGCTCTGCTCTCACTTTCTGATCTCTCTGGTTTAAATAAATTAAGTAATGCAGAAAATGATGGGGTTTGAACTTGAACTCTTAGAATGTTGGTGTGCATTATGATACATGGAATGCTGGGATTATGGGCCCAATCACATTGTCAGGTTTAAATCAAGGAACATTAGACATGTCCAAGTGGAAATGGTCTTACAAGGTGTGTGAATTCTCACAAATTTGTTCCATTTCATGTTGTTAAGAAATGGAGATATCATTGATTTCCGTTTTCACTGTGCAGATTGGTCTAAAAGGCGAAGACTTAAACCTAGGAACCTCTGCTGGGAGTTCATCAGTTAGCTGGGCTCAAGGACCACAATTGTCTAAAAGAAAACCATTAACATGGTACAAGGTAAGATTTAACATTCCCACACTATTTCTTTTGACAAGGAGTTAGAAGCTTAAAATTCTAACAAACAGATCAATTTACATAAAATTTGCAGACTACCTTTGATGCACCACCAGGGAATGATCCATTAGCATTAGATATGTATACCATGGGAAAAGGTCAAATATGGATAAATGGTCGGAACATTGGACGGCACTGGCCTGGATATACAGCTCGTGGGAGCTGTGGAGACTGTGACTATGCTGGAACTTATAGTGACAAGAAATGTATAAGTAAATGCGGACAGCCTTCTCAACAATGGTGGGACTTTTACTAGCTGGGTTTATGTACCGTTTGTTTATTACAACATTTTGAAGTAATTCTTGCTGATGATACTGAATTTCAGGTACCATGTTCCTCGTTCATGGTTGGTCCCCAAGGGGAATCTATTAGTTGTGTTTGAAGAAATAGGTGGCGATCCTACTGGAATTTCTTTGCTCAAACGAGTGGTAGGCAGTGTTTGTGCTGATATATACGACGATCAGCCAGCAGTGCAGAATTGGCAGGGGATAATCCCAACCAAACCCAAAGCTCATTTGTGGTGTCCTCCTGGGCAAACCATCTCTAAGATTAAGTTTGCTAGCTATGGATGGCCTCAAGGAAGATGTGGATTCTACCAACAAGGGAAATGTCATGCCCAGAAGTCTTGGGATCCTTTCCAAAGAGTAAGTACTCACTTTTCACTTGGCCAATCAAATTAACAAGTTTACTTTCTCTTTGACTAACATATGAAGCCTCTTGCAGAACTGTGTTGGAAAGCAATCATGTGAAGTAGTTGTGGATCCTCAAAGCTTTGGAGGAGATCCATGTCCAGGTAGCCCAAAGAAACTTTCAGTTGAGGTTCAGTGCAGTTGAAGCCTTAAAACCCACAGCAGCTAATCAAACAAAGTACATAAACCATTCATTACTGTCTGTAAGATTTCAAACCTTCAGCCCTCTGAGATTTCCAAGGTGAAAGCACGAAGGCATCATAAGCAAGAGGGGTCAAAGAACATGTAAATTGTAATAATGTTGCAATCACACTGATTGAACTATAGTGTTTGTGAACAATGATCAAGATTTACAGAAAAACAAGTACTGATTATTCTCTCTGTAAGTGTGTGTACACAGCAGAACAAAGGAAAAGTCCATAAAAAAAAGAGTTGTCAGGTTCTTTCAGCGGTATATGTGGCAGATATAAATAGTAGATGAAGTGAAAATCTTGTATGGTGTAATATTTTCTTGAAATCAATGGGAGTCTACATCTTTCTTTCTTTCTCTGTGTTCTTGTGTTTACTTTTGGATTTCATCACATTTCCATCTTCAGAAATATTGAGCTGGATCAGGCCTAAGTCCAAAACGCAAAGCCCAACACAGACATTACCAAAAAAAATGAGGACAAATTGGATTGTGACCCATTTATGTGTGAATCATGACAACCACTTGATAGGCCTGTTTAGCCATTAAGGTTGTCTTGTAAACTTTGGTTTATGGCTCCATGTTAATAAAATTGAGCTCACAGTGGAAAAGTTCAGTTTAAGTAGGCAGCCAGAAAAGACTGACAAGTAGATGTAGATCACACCAACACACAGAACAATTCTACTAACATCTTTCTTTAGAAAGTGTATGCTTCTTCACCAAGTTGAAGACAAAACCCATTGGTCAACAACAGTAGAACTGCAACTTCTTGTATAATCATTTTTCGATTTTTTTATTTGATATTAATAGTATAGTTGAGAAGATATATTTAAGGTCTGTTTGATTGTTTTATTAAATAGGATTGAAATAATTATTAGAATAAAAGCACCAAATTTATAATCCAAACACCGCCCTAAATCCATTCAACTGAATAACTGAAACTTTTGAAGATAGCATTACCAATTTTCACTAGTTAAATGGAAAAGCAATGGGTCTAATTAATTGCCATTATCAAATTGAAATGCTCTTTCTTTTACTTTTTCTTTTTCTTAAAGATGTGTGTATTTTCTATATAATTGATTTTATTCATTTTAATAGTGATTAAAAGTCAAAAAGGTTGAGGAAGCTCACAAATGAGCAGACATGTTCCACTTACATATTATTTTCTATACAGAATACTTGAAGATAAGTTCAGCAATATGTTTTAGTGTAGCATGACCTTGTATAGCATGCTGTTTAAGCTTACCCTTGCATAACCGAGTAGCTAGATAATGCTAGTACAGCCATCCAACTCTGTAACTGTAGCTGAAGGGATCAAGAATCAAGAAAAAGCTCAGCCAAATCAAAAGGTTTCATTTCATTTCTAGATGGTTAGAAGGTGAATGAGGACTGTAGAGAGAGAGAGTTATATAGCACTTGCCTGAAAACAAAAAGAAAAACAGAAGCAAAGGTGACGATAATGATGAATTAGAGGGGAGGGGGGGGTCCAGGTAAAGTAATTAAGATGTGGGATATATGGAGATTCTCATTTCATTTGTTTTTTTTATGAAACAGACGAGGACTGGATGACAGATTGGTGTTCTGATCTGCAAAATCATGAAAGAGTGATTGAAGCCCACAAGAGGCAAGAGATAAAGATAGAGAGAGAGAGAGAGAGAGAGAGAGAGAGAGCAAGTGGGCCATTCCAGTGTTTTTGGGGGAGAGGAGACCTGGCAAAATCTTACAATAATGGAGTCTCTATGAATAGATCTCGTGATTTGACCATACAACCAGTCCTCAATCAAACACCACAGAAATACCCACGTACAGAGTTTAATAAATAAAAGATGGATTGGGAAAGATTTCTTTATTATAGTATATAAAATGTAATAAACCCTCCAACAAAATCTCAATTATTAAGAAGATGTAGGACCAATCTGAGAGTCCATGTTTATGTTTTGATAACCATTGATTATGCCCTGTATTTGCAATCTGAAGAATGGGATTGAGATTTTAATGACAGAAATACATGTGATGTTTGGTAATGGACAGTCATTTTCTGTCTTTAGCAAGCAGAGTAAGGATTTGGTGTCTGCAGAGAAATCTAATTGTACAAAGTGGGTTGGACACTGTTGTTGTCTTCCCTAAAGTAAGTTAAAACTGTCTTAGTGTATGTCTTCTTGCTGCAGTTGCCATAAGGCTATCAACGTATGCATGAATGGGACCTATCATTGTGATGGGTCCCTCTTTAAAAGATCAATTCAATGCAATCAGATCACCATCTTCTAAGCTACTATTCCATACAGGAGGTGTACGATAAGATGAAGATAGAAGTGATCCCGACATTGGGTTCTATCTACATTTTCATAGGAATCGTATAAGGCTGCATGCATGGACAGGTGATTTGATTGTCCAAAGTTGTCTATACCCTAATCTCCAATTCTATGTTTATGTTCTTTGGGTTGAAATTAAGGGCTTCTTTGGAGTTGCGAGCAGAAACAAAAGTAGAGCGGAAAGAAAGCTACTTCAGCTGGAAAGAGGCGGGTTTAGCGGATCCTGTCCAAACAACACAACTGGGGATCCAAAGTTTTGATCTTTTTTTGTTTCTTTTTACTTTAATATTTGGAATATTCAATGCCAAACACAATCTTTGAATTGGGTATTGCTTCAAAGATGTAAGCTAAGAGACTGAAATAGAAAAGGAAGAGAATTAGGCAATAGAAAATTGAAAAGAAGCTTCTTTAATTCAAGCAATACAATCTTAAAAAATGTCCCCATCTATCTCTTTCATCCCTCCCTATTTTTCTTCTTGCTTGCACTCATAACTCATCAACTTTGTAGAAAGAGAAAGAAACATATTTTACATGGAAAATAGAAAATGGGGAAAAAATCACCAAAATAATTGTCTAAGAAAATTTTAAAATATATATATATATATATAATTATATTGCACTAAGTGTCTAAACCCCATTACAACGAAAGTGTTGGAGAAGCCTGTTGGCTTCCCTAAGGCCACTAAAATAAGCACCGTGTGTAGTAGAATAGTGGGTTCTATGCGTAGCCTCCCCAGCAAATAGAATTTGAAGTGGAGGACTCTCAGCAGATTCATTATTACCGGTCTTAGCAGGTAATGGATCTGCTAGTGAATCCATATCATCTCCACTTGATCCAACTGCTACATAACTGTAAGATCCCAAGAACAGAGGATCACTTCCCCATTTGCTCTTCAAAACCTTGCTGAATTTATGAGAATTTCCATTGGCCTTCTTCTGGGGTTCTTGTAAAAAGCTAGATATTGATGCTGAAACCCCATTAATAATCTCTTCATCACTCAGAGATTCAAGCTCAACAGCTTCTTTCCCTGCAAACCAAGACAGCAACACACTCGAGTTCTTGTAAATTGGACATATTGAAGCTGTCCTTCTCATCCACCATGGTATGTTTTTATGCCTCAATTCTGAGTCTGCTCGATGAAAAGCCATTTGCAAGAAAGGAAACTTGTTGCAGTCTTCATCTTTACCACCATGGTTTGGACTCAATTGCAAAAATAGCTTGTTAACAACACCATATCCTAGCCTTGATATAGCCTGAGTCTTGAAAGATGGAAGAGAAGGACTGAACATACCTGAATCTTGACCAATACCGGATTTAAGTACCCCCAATGATACTGTGACCACAACATGGTCAGCACACATAACCGATCCATCGCAGAAATGTAGCTTCACTGGCCTATTTGCGTACCCATTTTCCATTGATTGTTGAGCTTCAGGTTGCCATTCGATTCTTGCCACCTTTCGGCCTAGTTGGATTAGACCCTTAGGCAGAACAGAAGCTAGTGATTCAATTATGCTCAAATAGCCTTTCGCAATGGTGATTTCCTCACCTGGAAACATACGATACTCGCTTTCTGCATCAAAATCTAGAGTCAAGAGATCACCTGCCGAAGTATAAGTCCTTTGAACATTTTCATGCATTGCAAAATTGGCTTCCTCCAGCAACTTTCTGCTCCAATTACCATAACCTTTCATGTTTTCTTCATCTTTCACGGAATCCCAATAAGCATCCAGGCCTTGTCTGAGAAAAGCACCAACGCTCAGCTTAACAGGAACACCACCATTGCTTTTACAAGTTTTATAAGCTTTAGCTGCAAGCTTGTAGAAATCAACTCCTTTAGTGTTTTCACTGCTTTCGATCAATTTTCCCTGAGCAAAATCCATCAGGTTCCTGAAAAGAGTGGATATGGACTCGACCAGAGATTGATTGAGTTCATACCCCCCTTCAACTATAGTCTTCGGATCGTCCAAGAATCCATCCATGCACTCCCATGGCTGCTCAGACTCTAAGGAATTGATCTGTTGAGCAATTTTGTGAACTGGGCTGCCTCCAATGCCATGGATCCATGTTGCTCCCATCTCTATCCTGTCACCACCAAATTCAGAAGTGTTAATTCTGCCACCGATTCTGTTGCCACCTTCCACAACACAGAGCTCAAACAAGTCTTTTGAGCTAGCACAAGTATAGAGCTTGTTAGCAGCCGTCAGACCAGCCATTCCTGCTCCAATAATCACAATTCTTGGCTTCTCGGCCACCATTGTTGCTCAGTAGCAAGATTCAGCAGCACAAAGAAAGGAAAGATGACAACAAACAGAGGAAAAAAGATAGAAAAGAGTGCAGAAAAAGAATCTGTGGGGTGATATTGAATTACTGAGAAGAAATTTATAAGTGAATGGGTGTATGGCTTGCTTCTTTTTACATAATTTATTTATTTTTATCCCTAATAAAGACAGGGCACTTAACTTTCTTGAACTCTACAAGCAATATTAGCTGATACCCAAAAAAACCCACTCTCTAAAATCATCTCCCTAGTGTTTCTGAGTGCCATTCATATCATCAGAGTCCCAATTAATGTGAATTTAGAATGCCATTTTTCCTGGTAGGGCAAAAATTGAAGCAATAGGTTGGTCACTAAAGGCGAAGAAAATGAAATTATTATGGAGATGGGGAAGAACAATTAAAGGTTGATAGTGCCCTTCACCAACCTCACATGTAAATTGGGCTATGGACGGCCCACCCACTGATCAATT